>OVAF01002863.1:0-14205 GCA_900406245.1 Odontarrhena argentea | reverse complement strand
TCTGATTTTTTCTCTTATTTTTGATTATTTTTGAATTAAATATTATTATTTTATTATCAAAAAAAAGTCAACTAACGGTACAACTAACGGTACAACTAACGTCCGTTAAGTCCGGGTCGTAAAGTGGACACACTTACAAAAGTTCAGGTATATAAATGGGCACATAAATTAGTTCAGGTAGTAAAATGGGCACGCCAAAAGTTCGGGTATTTTTTATCAAATCCGAATTAAGTTGGGGTATTTTTAGGGTAATTACCCATCTATATATATAATCTTTTCAATTTGGTTTTAAAAGACATTACAATTTTTTTTTTGTCAACAAAAAAAAAGACATTATGTATGTAAGATTAATGACCAACGAATATTTGTAGGGTAATGGTCGATGATGTTCCAAATTGAATTATACTAAATTAGTACTTAATGTTTATTTTGAAAGTTTAGTTTCTTTGTTATTGGTGAGTGATTAGTGAAGCAAAAATGGATCATTCTTTCTGAGCTGCCAAAGTAGGGCCTCTTTGTTTGATAACATCATCTACCATACATCTCAAGATGACACTGGAGTCTCCCAGATAATAATAGCACTATAAGATAGCAAAAACTAAAAGATGTAGATTTTGACAATAACTTTATTCTATCATGTAATATCTATTTCTATTTTAGGTCGTTAGGTTTACACGTCACTTGTTTTTGGTTTTTTTATTTTTTATCAAGATCGCTAGCTAATTAATTTCATTTGTCCTTTTTCAGGTTCTAGTGTAATTGTATAAACACTGTTGGCAAAAAAATAAAATAAAAAAACTTGTGTTAACGTCAAACTTGAGAAATTCTGGGATGTCATGTTGATTTTGGTCGGGTTTAATTTGTTTTTAGTATGGTTTTTTTTTCTGAACCGGGTCCATCCTCCATTTATTGATAGAAATGTTGTACGGTGTACCCGCTTTTTACACCGACAACAAGTTGTGAAGGAAATTTTGAGCCCAATACACTTTATGGCCCATTAGCTTAGATAACCTATTATGAATGAAATATTGACTATCAATTTCAAAGATCTAGAGTCTAAGTTTGTGCAATAAACTTATCAAGAGATATTTAATAATACCATTTTTTGCTATAGAACTGATTTTTTTCCTTTTTAAAAATAAACATTATTTTAATAATAATTTATTACCGGTAAAATATACAGATTAAAATTTAATAGAATACTCTAAATTATAAATTAAGTTATGGTTAGGATAACAACAAAAAATATATTTAAAGAAGATAATCTATTATTTTGGTATTTTCTCATAAATTGAACTAAGTATTTCATTATATTTAGGTTTGATATATATGGGATATTATTAACAACTTGATCTAACTTAAATTTCTAAGATAGAGTAGAAGTTAATATCTTCATAATATATTAATAAATTATTATTTAAAAAATATTTAACTATAATTATATTTAATAAATATTTAATGTTTATCATTAGTATTCCTATCCTTTTCTTCTTACTAAAACTTCACAAGTAACCAAAATAATTCGATTCTTCTTACTAAACTGAATATGAAGAATAGTATTACAAAGTTACGAAGTTTTACAATAATTAAGACTTGATTTTGAATGCAAAAGTCTAAACCGAACAACAATCTCAGTCAAACTCATCATCTCATGAACGATGATCGATCTCTTCTTTTAGTCTCTCCAAGATTTGAATGCACAAACTTCGATTTTTCCTTATTAGCTGACTCTTCACTTGACTCCACGGAAGTAGTAACGTTGGTTTGATACTTTTTGGAAATTCCAATAACGATCTCTGGACTAATCACATCTTTAGTGTCCAGAGTCTTGACTATCTCCATGTTCACGAGGTTCCCGGGGCGCAAATCTACACATTCTCTGTCGAAGTCAGGACCAAATCTTTGCCGGAACAATCTCCTAGTCTCTTGAAGATCCCTAAGCTCGCCAATTCTTGATGCGGCAAAGATTAGCCCGGCCATCGCTTTTTTAGTTCCTTCCGGTAAAAGATGAACATCTCTAGAGAAAGGGAAATAAAAGAAGTAATTAGGTTTTAAGCACTTTAGGTTTTAGATGTTACCGTGTGTCACAAGCCAGTAATAAACATCTAACCTTTGATCTTTAGGAGGAAAATTCTTCAATATGTATGTGCAAAATTGCTCGACTTGATCGTAAGCCGATATTTTTCTCTCATCTTCGAGAAATTGCTTGGCCTATAAAGTTTCAATTAGTGAACAGATTAGAGCAAACTAATCAAGAATTTAACTTGTCCCCGAAATCTACCTTAGGAAGTGTTTCTGAAAATCGACCGTTAGAGATAAGCTGAGCAATATCGGATCGGGATTGTCTAGCCATAGCCTCTCTTCGTCTCCGTTGCACTTTGATAGAATATAACAAATTCTCGATATGGCGTTTGCTGCAAACATATATAAGCCAGATCTTAATTAAAACACTCGAAACAAAAAAGAACATAGTATTTACCTTGTAACGCAAGTAAAAGAGTCTTACACACGCGAAGCTTTTCGCCATCTTGAAGAAAGAAACTTAACAGAAACCAAACTAGCAAAGCATCCAAGCTTTGGTTCTGTCTTTTTGGCACACATTTGGAGGAAGATGAAGAGAGTCTTTTTTTTAAGGCAAGGGATGATAATGAGAAGTTTATGATGTAGAAACTAAATCTTGTATATATTTATAATATATATACTCTCAAAGTTAATTAGAATCCATTAAGGATTATTATTTACTTATGGTAGTGAATCTCGGAAAATACAAATTTGTTTTTTCCAATATGGAATATAAAATCCAAATACGTTTAATCGTACGTTGTTTTAATAGATACTTGTAGTAACTTAAGGAACTCCAAAAGCTCTTCGTGAGTTTCATCTAATGGCGGCAATTCAATCGTCGTTTAAGTTTTGTCTTTTTTTTTTTTTTATCGATATTTTAATTTTATTAGGAGGATATATGAAATCATAATTACTTTATCATCTAACCTCTTTTTTCCTAACTAAACATTATCCTTGTTTCCTTACACATTGGAAAGATATTGTAGGCATACACATCCAAAAATATTACTAGGTCTAAGAAAATATCCAAACTGATCATTCTTTTCCAAAACAAACAAAAAAACTGTCCAAAAGAAAGAAAACAAATTATTTATGGTATCCATATATCTATATATGTATATATATATATATATATATGTATATTTATGAATCTTACACAATATATTGTATAGTCTATATACAAATTAATTAATGACCCAACAAAGATATTGTAAACATATAGTATTACACTTGTCTAAAACTAAATAAAATATAAAATAAATTTAAATCATAATATTAAAATAATTATAGTATTACATTTGTCTAAAACTAAATAAAACAGAAAATAAATTTAAATAATAAATTTCCATAAAAGGAACTTGTATTACCTTGAACTGTTTTTTCATTATAATAACAATGCAAATGGTTTTTGTATAGATTCTTCATAACAAATCAAAATTTTCAATTACTAAAATAACAATGACAAAAAGTTACAAGTGTATTCAACCGAAAATATCACTCATCCATAAACAATCTATGAAAATATTTGTTACAAAACCTTATTCGTGGATGGTATGAAATATAAATGCTTACCAAATTAAACCATCTAGAACAAAAATATGAGTGATCAAGAGAACTTGAATCTAGGATCTACAATACTACTGAGAATTTTTCTCGGCAACAATAACAACAAAAGAGGGTTTTGGTCACTCTGATGTTTCATGTTTGATAAGCAATGCTCTAGCATGTGAGGAATTGATGCATATAATTTTTTGGGTGGGACTTGGGAGTGCTAGGAGATTAACATTAAGCAGTTGGGAAATGCATCGATATGAGATTAAAGGGTTTTCTTTAACCACACACCAATAATTTCACATATACTGAAAATTCTTGGTTTTAAGATAAAAAATTCGGATTCTATCACCGAATGAAAATATTATAATATTATATAAGAAATCAGATCGCTGACAACAAAACCTTTTGTTTTAATGTATGTGTATTTTCCATTTTTTTGTTTGCATTGGGGTAATATGATCAAAATGTTTAAATAAATACTAATTCCGNTTTTAACAAAAAAAAAAAAAAAAAAAAAACTAATTCCGTAATTTCTTTTAGGATAATGATAATTGTGAAAATAGATTCCTCCAAAATGGTATAAAAAAATTCCCCTAATCTATTCTTCTCTTTTGTTTTAGTGAAAGCAATATATGTTTTTCCAATATGTTTTTGGTATAAAACTTTTCCCATTTGCTAACCCATTCATGAGCATAGTCAAGCCCAGATATGGTTAGCAATATGGGCCTCCATCAAAAGGTTTCAAAATCGAAAAAAAAAAAAGAATGCGTACAAAAAAGCTTCAGTAAATCAAGATTACCAGTGTTTAAAAAATAATAATATCAAGATTATCATAATGCGTGCATGATTAATGTAATTGCAAAATCGGACGCACCATTGACCAAGTTCTTGAATATTGACCAGCCAAAATAATTTCTGAAATACAACTGACAAACCAAAGTACCAGTTACCGGTAAAACCGGCGTGTATAATAGAGCAGTCACCACATCATCCGGTTTGATCTAAACCATTCAATTTCTCTTCGTTGGTAGACAACGACCTTTTACCTAATCCACTTTCTATAATGTTTTTGAATTTTGCACATTTTCAAACTAATATTAATTCTTCTTTAATGTTACTTGTCATCTGCTCAAAAACGGTTTAGTAATTAAAATACTTCATTAAAGCATGAAATAATCCTTACTTTCCCGGTTAAATAAACGAAAAAAATGTTTAATTTCTTAACCGAGAATTGGTTATTTGGGACATTAGCTTTCCTTTACCTTCTTCTCAAGGGAAACATTAAGCAGCTGGGAAATGCATCAATATGAGATTAACCACACACCAAAAATTTCACAAATACTGAAAATTCTTGGTTTTAAGAATAAAAAATTCAGATTCTATCGCTGAATCGAAAATATTATATAAGAAATCAGATTGCTAACAACAAAACCTTTTTTTTTAATGTATGCGTATTTTGCATTTTTCTTTTTTTGCATTGGGGTAATATGATCAAAATATTTAAATTAATACTAATATGATAATCTTGATTATTATTTTTTAAACACTGATAATCTTGATTTACTGAAGCTTTATTGTACGCATTCTTTCTTCTTTTTTTTTTTTTTTTTGATTTTGAAACCTTTTGATGGAGGCCCATACTGCTAACCATACTTGGGCTTGACTATGCTTATGAATGGGTTAGCAACTGGGAAAAGTTTTATACCAAAAACATATTGGGAAAACATATATTGCTTTCACTAAAACAAAAGAGAAGAATAGATTAGGGGAATTTTTTATACCACTTTGGAGGAATCTATTTTCACAATTATCATTATCTTAAAAGAAATTCGGACGCACCATTGACCAAGTTCTTAAATATTGACCAGCCAAAATAATTTCTGAAATACAACCGACAAACCAAAGTACCAGTTACCGGTAAAACCGGCGTGTATAATAGAGCAGTCACCAGATCATCCGGTTTGATCTAAACCATTCAATTTCTCTTCGTTGGTAGACAACGACCTTTTACCTAATCCACTTTCTATAACGTTTTTGAATTTTGCACATTTTCAAACTAATATTAATTCTTCTTTAATGTTACTTGTCATCTGCTCAAAAACGGTTTAGTAATTAAAATACTTCATTAACGCATGAAATAATCCTTACTTTCCCGGTTAAATAAACGAAAAAAATGTTTAATTTCTTAACCGAGAATTGGTTATTTGGGACGTTAGCTTTCCTTTACCTTCTTCTCAAGGGAAACAAGAAATCACCAGAAAGCTGTTTGAGAGAGAAGGAGAAGAGTTTGAGCTCTGAGAAGAATCAGCAATGGCTTCGAAGCTTGTAGTCATAATCGTCTTCATCCTCGATCTCATCGCCGTTGGGTTAGCTATCGCTGCGGAGCATAGAAGAAGCGTCGTAAGTCCATTCTACTCTCTTCTCTTCTCATTTACTTGATAGGTTTCTGTTTTTGCTCACTCTGTATCATCTGTGATTCTGAGAAATCTCTGGACTAGTGTTAGTGAAGCTTCTCTCCTCTCTAAGTAGTTGCTAATTCGAATTCTTCGTTGGTGTGAGCTTGGTGTTTTATCAGATCTGATTCACAGCCTTGCTTAGTACTCAGTAGCAAGATTATTTTAGATTCCTGGTGAATTGAAGGATTTCAAATGCATATTTTTATGACCTAGAACTTTTGCAGAGCTTGAACTGTAGATTGTAGTGACTACAGAAACTTTCATGGTATAAGTTTTGTGTATGTGTTGTTGAAATTTCACATTCTGAGCTATTAATTAGCTAAATCTAACATTTATCTCAAAACCGGATTATACGAATGACACATTTCAGTTTTGTGTTGGTTTCATCATAACTTAGAATATCTACAGAAATTTCTTGATAATCGTTGTGAGATTAGTAGATTACACGTTTGTGAGAACTAATTAGCTAAATACGAAGTCTTTTGTTTGGATGAATTAATCATAACCAAGTCCTACTGTATTGGTTCTGTAGAATCTGAAATGTGATTTCTGCATATGATTTGGGGTTATCTTGAAGTAGCCACTGTTTTGACAGGGAAAAGTTGTACCAGATAGAGAGAAGCAATATGAGTACTGTGTGTATGGCACGGACATCGCTTCAAGCTATGGAGCAGGTGCATTCGTTCTTCTCTTTATAAGCCAGGTCCTTATAATGGTGGCTACCCGTTGCTTCTGCTGTGGAAAGTCACTTAACCCCGGTGGTTCAAGAGCTTGTGCCATTCTTCTCTTCCTCATTTGCTGGTAACAACAACATACCAAAGTCTTGTGCTAAACATAATAAGTCTTAAGCTCTGATTGGTATTTAACTTGAATAATGAAACTGGTTCTTTTGGCAGGGCGTTTTTCTTGATTGCTGAGGTATGTTTGCTTGCGGCTTCCATCAGAAACGCGTACCACACAAAGTACAGAAAGATGTGGAACATTGAAACTCCACCGAGCTGTGAAGTTATAAGGAGAGGAGTTTTTGCAGCTGGTGCTGCATTCGCCCTCTTCACTGCTATCGTCTCTCAGTTTTACTACGTTTGCTACTCTCGTGCTCGAGATGCTTACCAGAATCCGTCCTACTAAAACAGTCAACTTCCACAGCAAACAAACGTTAAGCATCTAAGAGTTGGAAAATGTCTTCTTGTAGCCACAGTGTTTGTCTACTATATAGTGGTGTTATCTATATTTTAGAATGTGTAAAATTTGATGATGTGAATGGTTATTTGTGATTGCTACGATCGTATATTAGTATGACTGTGGGTGTTCTGTGATGTATAAACAGAGAAGAAAACTGCTATTTTAGTGTTCACATTTTGAATGTTTTAGTGAAACCTTTTGCAAAATTGTGGTGTGGCATTGTCGAAGCTTCATACACTCTCGATATTAATTCTCTATCTGCTCATGTAGTCTCTCAATCTTGCTAAGCTGATTCTTCTCATGTATATTCCCTGTAATCAAAAGCAGAGTAGGTAAATGGATCCAAACATAGCTTGTTAGGCTCATGATCTTCAATAGTGGAGTAAGCTAGCGTGTCCTCCAGTGAAATCCAGGGAACATCACAATGATCATGAGTTACAGCCCACAACACAAACATTTGAAACCTAGTTACTGCCCTGACATTATTACGCCTTTGGTTATGCATCTTTAGTTTCGTTCTGATCCATGCATACAAGATTTATTCCCTTGAGCCATATACAGTTTGCACTTTGCAGCAAACCTCTCAATAGTCTTTTATTTTCTCTTTCTCCAAACAAGTCCCATTTTTCAGTGACTTGCTTTCTGACTACAAAACTAGAATTGTGTAAAGGATTCCTTTTGGTAAAATAATTTCTTGTTAGAAAAATAGAGACTGACCATATATTTTTCTCTTGGGTGAACCTAAATTTTATGAAGCAAATGCTTGAGAATCGATATACAGTAGCTTTGTTTATCTTGTTTGGTTATCAACAAGAGGTCGGTCTAGCCACTGGTTATGGGCTTGAAATAGACAATGACCACGTAGCCCAACTGTTTAGAAATCCCTTAATTAATTACTCATATATATATAGGAATAGACCGATCAGTATCCTTAATTATTTATAGACCAAAAGTATCTCTAGGGTTTCATCAGATATGAATACACTAGGGCAGAAGATCTCTACACGATCCTCGAGCTTAGTGGATGGTGAAGGAAACTCAGCTGAGCCAATCCCAATTGATCTCATTATCGAGATATTTTCATGGTTGCCTGTGAAATCTATAGCTAGATGTCGTTGCGTATCGAAGCAATGTGGTTCCATACTTGTCTCTCCAGAATTTAGAGAGTTGGCATTGACCAGATCCGAGGCTCGCCCGAAGATCTTGTTCGCATGCCATGGAGACGGCAAGTTGTTCTTGTATTCATCACCTGATCATCAGCTTCAAAATCCATCTTCTCTCATAGATGTGGACGATTATCATATCAAGTTTCCCTTTAATAATTCTTCTGTTTGCAAGGCTGTCTCCGGTTTGATCTGTCTACAACATTCACAAATGTCAAGGAGAAAAGAGGAGATCAGGATGCTAGTGATATGTAACCCTAGCATGGGACAATCCTTACCCTTCCCAAAAGTGAGGACAAAGAACCATCATGTAAAGATTTTTTTCGGGTATGATCCGATTGATAAACAATTCAAGTTGTTGTCCATGAAACGGGCAATATTTAATGGAGGAGAAGGAATCAGTTTCTATAAGAAACATCAGATTCTGACATTAGGAAATAAGAAACCACCATGGAGAAAGATCGAGTGTAGCGTACCACATATTCCTCAAGATAACGGGATATGTATTAATGGTGTTTTGTATTATACAGCTTGGGTCAAAAGGCATAATAATCATTGGAAAACTTTAGGCTATAAGATAGTTTGCTTTGATATCAGGTCCGAGAAGTTCGAGTTTATTGAGCAAGACAGAGTCCAGAATGGGACCCTAGTAAACTACAAGGGTAAGTTATCTATAGTAGAGTCCTATGCTACTTTTCATGGAAGAAGTACAAGTTTAGAGTTGTCCGTTCTAGAAGATACAAAATGGTCTACGCAAACGTACCAACTACCCCCTCAGTGGGAGCATGTAATTGGGAATTTCGGCTTAAACGTTATTGGAGCCACGAGAAGAGGTGAAATCGTTTTTTCTCCATGCTCTCCCTCCGTCCCTTATTACCTTTTTTACTACAATATCGAGAGAAACACCATCATTAAAGTGGGATACCAAGGAATGGATCTGTTTAAAGGCTATAAAGTTACCACTTTTCTAGACCATGTAGAGAGGATGTGAAGCTTGAGAGAGTGTTTAATTAAGACATCATAACTCGTTAGAGCTACTTCTCACCGTACGTCTCGGGATCATGACATCTTTGGCAGTCCATCTCCCACAAAAAGCTTTGGGGCCTTTAATTCACTTATCCGTTTCCTCCACATCTAGGATGATTTTAATTAGTTTTGATTCCGTCATGTTTTGCTGATTCTAATATCAGCTTTTGTATAAGCTAATATTCTTTACTCCTACGAATGTTAATTATAACATTTCTCAAATGTAAAAGAATTTCAAAGCTCAATTTTCCGGCCACAAGATTCATTATAATTCAGCTGTCCGCCTAATACAGGAAATCAAACCCAAACGGTTTTGGCCTGAAAATATTGTTTTGATAATGGAGTGAAGGTCAGCAACATAAACCAACTCCAACACCGGCTAGGGTACAACCGATGTATTATATAAATTGTCAAACTGTATGGCCAAGGCGAGGGCCTAGCGATTCGTGACGCAATCTACAACGCAAGGAGCAAAGGGATTTTTGGGACTAGGAATAGAATCAGACGCAGCACAACTAATTAAGGCAATAAACTCCAAGGACACTCCTTACTTAACCTACATGGCATTCTTGCGGACATGACAAACTTGACAGCAGATTTTGAAAGCATCTCTTTAATTCTCCTTTATATCACGCACTGTAAACTTAACCATGTTGAATGTAACTTTACCTCTTTGAGGGCTTAATGAAGTTATTTGGTGGATCAAAAAAAAAAAAAAAAAATGAACCCCTCGTCTCAAAATAGCTAATTCATTACTTGAACAAGAGGTACAATAGTTGAACTGGTCCGTTGTTAAATAAAAATAGCTAATGTTTTTTTTTTTTTTGAACAAAATAGCTAATGTTTTTTATAAACGCAAAAAGAACAGATGATTTTATGGGCTTGGAATAGTTTTACGGACCAAGTAGCCCAACAGTTTAGAAGTCTTACGTATATACAACTCCATGCAACTTATTATGAACCAAGCATCTCCTCTAGGGTTTAACACAGAGATCAGTATCCACCATGAGAAGACCGCGGCAGAAGTTATTGAAGGATCATCAAGCCAACTCTACACAGTCCTCTGCTGAGCCAATCCCTATTGATCTCATCATCGAGATATTTTCACGGTTGGATGTGAAATCTATAGCGAGATGTCGTTGCGTATCGAAGCTATGGGGATCCATACTTGCCTCTTCAGAATTTACAGATTTGTTTTATAACAGATCCGCGGCTCGCCCGAAGCTCTTGTTCGCATGTGAAAAAGACGACGAGTTGCACTTGTTTACTTCACCTCAGCTTCAGAATCCGGATGAGAAATCTTCTCTCATAGATGTCGACGATTATCATATAAAGTTTCCCTTTGACAATTGTTCTAATAATTATTCTACTACTATTTGCAATGCTGCCTCCGGTTTGATCTGTCTACAACATTCACATAGCTCAAAGGGAGAAGCGGATACGGTGCTAGTGATATGTAGCCCTGGCACAGGACGATCCTTGGCCTTACCTAAAGTGAGGACAAAGAGTCATATTGTAATGAGCTTTTTGGGGTATGATCCGATTGATAAACAGTTCAAGTTGCTGTCCATGACACTTTGGTTCGATGAAAGTGGTTTCAGGTACTGTAAGGAGCATCAAATTATGACATTAGGAAATGGGAATCCATCCTGGAGAATGATCGAGTGTGACCTACCACATACTCCTATAGATGAAGGAATATGTATTAATGGTGTTTTGTATTATACAGCCTCGGTTGTAAATAATTGGTGGGAAACTCGGGATTATGTAGCTTGCTTTGATATCAGATCTGAGAAGTTCAAGTTTATTGACCAAGACGGAGTCCGAAAAGGGAAGCTAGTAAACTACAAGGGTAAATTATCCTTACTCCAATCAGACAATATTAAGAAGTATGCTAGATTTGATGGAAGAAGCACGAGTTTGGAGTTGTCCGTTATGGAAGATGCCAAATGGTCGACGCATACATACCAATTACCCCCTCAGTGGAAGGATGTAGTTGGGAATCTCACCTTAAGCGTTATTGGAGTCACAAGAAGAGGTGAAATCGTCTTGACTCCGTGCTATTCGTCTGGCCCTTTTTACCTTTTCTACTACAATATCGAGAGAAACACCATCATTAAAGTTGGAATCCAAGGAATGGGTAAGTTTGATAGAATCACCATTTTTCTAGACCATGTTGAAGATGTGAAGCTTGGGGGAGTGTTTAATTAGGACATCATAACTCCAAACTTGTGTAACATTGCCGGATCTAGATGGAAACCTGATTCTGGGCCCAAACTGTAAGACCCATATGGTCCAAGTCTTTATTTCATANTATTTTTTTTTGGTTCCTTTTTTTTTTTTTTTTTTTTTTTGTGTGCATAATATATCACAACATACCAAATATCATAATCATACCTGAACACAATTCAATCAGTCATGTGACTAAGAACTAATGTGTTTTAAAGAATTTGGGGCGATTCATTAGTATAGATGGTTTAAGAGTTGTGTTATAATTAACGACTCAATTTCGATTCTTCTCTAAAACTTTTCTTTGTATATTTTATTTTTCATCAGAAAGTAATATTATAAAAATAAAAATAAAACTAGAGGATAATTTGCCTAATATCATTGATTTGATAATTTTTAAAAATCATTTACTTATTACTTATTTTAGTAAATTACCAGTTTTTTTATGTTCTAATTTTATAAAATTTAAGGGCTGGCTCTAACCATATACATAAACGATTTTCATATATCTTTGTCTCAGTACAATATATGTGTTTGGGAATTTGTTACTAAAGAATATGTAACATATAATAATTTACAGTAAAGGGTTTAAGATATTTAATTATGTGCAAATAATAAAATAACAAAATAATTGGTGGCATGATATATATATATATACTCCAACATATGCGTCATCATGCACATGACCGTACATTATGTTACATGGATGCCAAATTTATAAACCACACTGTCAATAATAATAATTTATAGTCTGAGAAATCGAACAAAGTATTTACAAAGAAAAAGAAAATAAAATCTTATCATGTTAACTCTTCAAATTCGTTTAAAAAATGTTTACTCTTCAAATGTAAAAAAAACTTTTGAACTTAGTTAACAAATAATTAGACTTCTTTATCCTTATAACCAAAACCTATACCTATTATATGCATGCACGTTCACAGTCTTATTCACATCGAATCATACAAATACACTTGTGGATACAAATCGCATGTATCCAACCATTACACGTACGTAATTACGTAAGTTTGTCATGTGGGAAAATGCGTTTTTGCATTATTAAATCAAAAGTTTTCAGAGGATCAACCACGGAAAAAACTTAATGATTGCTCACACCTATTTGTCCTTTGTTAGACCATGTGCATCAGAGAACTCCTCAAAAAGGTTCTTATAAATAAACTAATTATATAATTAATAATAAATTAAGAAAGTTTATGAAAAAAAAAAAAAAAAGTGGTTCCCGTAACTCCCGTTGCTGACACGTCCCGTAACTCCCGTTGCTTAGGGGGTCCTTCGAGTACCAATATAGGAAACGTTCCTAAAAAAAGTGGGCCATAATTTTTATTAAAACTTTATTTTTGGATTTCTAATTGGGTTAAGAACCCCCTTAGCAACGTTGATGGACATGCTCTTAGATCTCAGATACCTTTAAGTCACATTTGCTTCTGTACTTTCTCTTAAGTTTTTAAATCAATGTAACATTTAAAAATTGACCTTAGTGTCTTCTCATGTACTTGAGTAGTCACCTCCAAGTAATTTTTCACAAACAACAACAGAAGTACATTACCGTGACTTAGTTGTTTAATGGATTGCCACTAGAATTTAATTAACCTATGTAGTACTCAGAAAGTTATTAAGATTTTAATACGTATTACTAATCTTTTAAGAAAAATCAAAATATATTTAGTTTTTTCAGTAGTGTTTGTTTTAGTAGATGATGATCCTACATACATAATAAGACAGTGAATTGTGNCCAGACTAATCCCACGAGGCCGACGGCAACCCGCGTATTCTTGAGATTTAACTCTAGCCCCGGTGGCCACCGCGGATCGAACCCAGGGAGCGTATTGGGCTTTGCCCTCAACTACCACTGGACCACCGCTGAGTGGTTGGAATTGGTGATTTTTTTATATTAGATTATTATTAACATTCTTTTACAAAATGCATTCATTTTTACTAAATTATACAAACCACATTTATTTTTACTTTAATATATCTATGACTCTCTTATAAATGTAACAAAATCACAATCACTATATATAATTGTTGGGCATAATTTTATCATGGACTAAGTTTCACAGATATTATCCCATAAATATACAAGAGATAACGATTCCCGAGATTTGAGGAAGATATCATATCTTGTTTAATTCGATATACTCGAAATGGATAATTTCCATAAGAATATACGATAATTAATTCCTATTACGATGGGATTGAAGATAAATACGAAATATTCCCTATATAAAGGGCATGAAGACAAAGAGAAAAGGGGACCCGAGATTCTCGTGACCTAGACCAAAACCCTAGTCACCTCCATATATTTTTACCATGATTTACCGATGAATTCCTTGTAGNTATTATAATGGAAAATCGTTGATCATTCGCCTATCTTTTTTCTATTTTCATTCCGTAGAACTATCTCGAATCGAACGGTTAATTTTTGACCAAACAATAATAATAGCATCCCTCTATCTAGGGTTAAATGCAAAAAAAACCCCAAGGAATCTCTATTTCACGAAAAAAACCCCAAC
>OVAF01002862.1:0-14213 GCA_900406245.1 Odontarrhena argentea | reverse complement strand
CTGAACAACTATGTTAGAGACATACAATGAGTATGATTTCAGGACATCTATCCTTCACAACCAAAATAAGTAATCATGAATTTTCGAGATAAAGTGTTGTTTGTTTCTGGTATTTGCTTTCTCTTCTGAATTATTGGCTGAAATACTCTCTATAGAAAAGAAATGGGTTATAATATTTTCTTTTTCATTTTTTTTTTTATAAAATAAGGAAAAATAGGTCAATTACCATTTTAGATGGAAGTTGATAGCATTTACAGGATTGAACCAGGGTCGTGGGCAACCCGCAAACCCGACCCGAATGGAAAAATTTTCAATTGAACCAATAAATTCAAAACCAACACCACAAACCAAATGACCAATATGGTTAAACCAATTAAAAACCTAAAATCAAATCCCTAATCTAATTCAATCTCATCTCCTTCCCAACACAAACGGACGATTTCAAAACAAAAGAGAAGCACATTCCACTTTCAAATTGCGTTTTCGTGCAACTGGTGAATCGAGAGGACATGGTAAAGAAATACATTGGAAAATTGCGTTTTCCTGGTCCAAATCACGGTGGGGAAGAGGAAGATCCATCGGCGGAACCATGCGGGTAAGAAACGGCTACGACGGCTCCGACGGGTCCGACAGAGACGGAGACGGTTCGGGAGGCTCCCGTGGAGACAGAGGAGATTCCGGCGGCTTCCGTGGAGACAGAGGCAGTTCCGGCGGCTCCCGTGGAGACAGAGGCGGTTCCGGCGGCTCCCCTGGAGACGGAGACGGCTCCCATGGTGGCTCCGACGACTCCCGCGGGCGTAGAGGGGACCGTAGGCGGCGATGGTGATGAAGAAGAAATTGACGGCGAAAGGTAATGATTTGAATGTTTTGTAGAATTGATTTAATGCTTTGTGGATTTGATTTGGAATGAATTGTGGAAGAGATTGATTTGGAATGAATTGTTGAATATGGTTTTGATTGATTTAGGGATTTTGTATTATGTTGTTGAATTTGATTCTCGGTTGTAGGATTCGGAGGATGAAACCGTTGCATTGTTACCGGAGAGGATGTATGTTGAGCCGAAATTCTACAACAAAAAGATGAAGTTAGCAACGATTTGCTATGTTGAAAAAGTGGTGAGGAATTTGGAGAATGTTCTCGACACAAACGAGATCGAATAGTTCCGCAATCATCCTCAATTCCGTCACGTATTCCACATGACTAGAGAGGTGAATCATAAGACAATGGGGTTGTAGTTGCTTCTTATACGGACCGCAAAAGTTGTGAAGAAGAAAGAATTATGGTTTGTGGTGAACGGAGTTCCGATCCGGTATTCGATGAATGAGCATGCTCTTATTTCCGGGTTAGATTGTAGACCATACCCGGATAACTATGAAGAAATAGGGGATTTGAAGTTCGTTGAGAAGCATTTCAAGAAAGTGAAATGCACGGTTGCGGAGGTCGAGAAGAAATTTCTCTCGATGAAGAGCTATTCAAGAGATCGTTTGAAGATAGCCATTCTCTACTTTCTCATGAGCGTCATAAAGGGGCATCCTAAGCGTGGTAAGGATGTTCCGGTTGTCGATGAGTTTATTCGAACAGTTGCGGCGGAGACCGAGTTTTGTGCCACTTTTCCATGGGGTCGGTACACGTTCTTAGACAACCTAAAAGAAATTAAAAAGTTGTTGAGAAAGATGAATGGCAAGGAAGTTGTTGAGAAAGATGAACGGCAAGGTGTAGAAAGCGAATGTGAATTGCCCCGGTTTCATCTAGTCTTTTGAGGTATGTCATTTGAATTTTTTGAAATAAATGTGGGGATGTTTGTTGTAATGGGATTATGTTTTGTTTTTTAGTTTCTAGCTTTTGAGGCAATCCCCGCCCTCATGACCAAATGTAGAGAGAAGGAGAAAGTGGAGCGCCTCGGGTGCCCTCGGATGTGCAAATCCAAATTTCAACCTTGCTCCTTGAAAGGGTGACCTGTCTCGGATCTCCATTTGGAAATTGTTGAAACTAAGGTATGTACATAGCTGTACCCAGTTTTTCCCAGTTGCGCTGTTACCACTTCTCGGGTTTGTCATAGTTGTCCCCAATTTTCCATAGTTGCACTTTTACCTCTGGAATAGAATTGTTCTTAGTTGTACGTTTCAATTGCGCCAGTTGTACAATTACCAATTTGTCTAGTTGGTCTAATACACCTGTTTTGTTTTTCTTTTTGTAGAATATTCGCAGTATCTTGAGGCCAACCGAGGACGAGAAAGAGCTTTTGTCTCAGCTCTTTGATCAAGAAGAAGAGGATGATTTAATTGATGAAGTTGTTGATAGTTGGACTAAGCGTTTGGAGGAGGGACGAGAAGTTTGGTTTAGGGATCTTTGTTGGGACGATATCGAAGGTCGAAAGGAAGAGCCAAAGCCTGCTTTACAATCACCGATTCCGGATGAAACCGTGAATGAAACCACGAAGGCGAGCGGGAGTGGAGAGAGAAGTATAAGTAGTGTATTGACGGAGTTGATGGAGTTGAAGGAAATCTGGGCAGATGGTTTAACATGGTTTAACGAGAAGTTAGATGGGATTGTCGCGAAAGTAGATGACATGGATTCTAGGTTGGGGCAAGCGGAGCGCATGATCGTGCAATTATCTGTACATGTTGAAACGCTCCAAGAAGTTCCAATAGTTATTCCGCTGACACGAACAGTGGATCCACCGCCTTCTCATATGGATAACACGAGCGAAGCGGAAGTGGAGAGGAAAGAGAAGAAGAGGAAGAGAGCCGAGACGAAGGAGAAGACCAATAAGGATGTTATAGAGGATGTGACACCGGAAGACGATGGTGAAACTTTTCCAAAGGAGCATGCACCTGGGAAGAAGAAGAAGACGAAGAGATTGAGCCACTTTTGACAATGATTGTTTGATGTTGTTTCTGTTTTTTGGATTTTTGGTTGGTTGGTGTTTCTGTTTGGGACAACTATGGAAAACTTAGTACAACTACGATATGGTTGTAATTATTTTGATTGGATTTCGGATATATTTCTAGAATTTTACCTATTAGAACTTGGTATTTAGAACAATGGTTTATTAAAGTCTCTACTATTATTGAATAACAGAGAACAAGTAGAAAAGAAAACAAGACATTTAAAACACAAAAGTTAAACTTAAAACAAGAGGAATAAGGGTACAACTAACAACCGTAGTTGTACTAGTTGTACAAACAGAGAACCTTTACAAAACGGCTAACGCTTTTTCCCCAACACCACCACCTCCAACTCCAGAAGCCTTCCCTTCAACTCCTCGATTTCATTGCTCTTCTTGGCATTCTCGGATTCCAAGTGTTGAATGCGGATAGCTTGTTCGCCGGTTTTGTTCTTCAACGCCATGACTTCTTCCATGACGGAGTAATCCCACCACTTACGGAAGTGTGGACTATCGCGGAATTGAGGACTCCATTCATTTTTGTTACAAGCCTAATAGGCCCTCCCCTTTTCTTCACCGCTTGGTTCGTGTTGAACGAACACTCTCCGTCCAAAAAAACATTTTTTCTGGGATACCGTCCGGGATTCCGTCGGCAATGCACATTTCGAGGAAGTAGGGGTCTTCCTCCTCGGATGAGCTTGAGCGGTCGGTATCCTAATTCATTCCAACATGTCGGAGAGGATATTTAGTCATGATTTCTATCGGGTGTAGGGAAGAAGAGAGGAAGAAGAAGGGTGATTTTGGTCGGATTTATGAAGGAGAAGAAATGGGTGATTCAAATGGGTGATGTGTGAAGAAGAAAAGTGATGGAGAAGAGAAGGAGAAGATTTGGTGGGATTGTAAGGTGGAAGAGAAGGGTAGGAGACAAAAGCTTTGGAGGGAAATTGAAATTTTGGGGTTTTTTGAGGTAATTGGAATTTGGAGGGAACATTTCGGGTTTGGAGGGAAATTTGAAAATTTTCAAATTTTCAAATTTTCAAAATTAACAGACAGTTGTACCCCTAGTTTTCTAGTTGTCTGAAACTACAAATAGTTGTGTATTTGAGTGTTTTCATACAAATATAGTTGTACCCTGAAAATTGTTTGAATTTGTAGTTGCCCATTTATATTACTCTCTTTTAGCTACATTTCCAATATATTAAAACACTCATAATTGCCGGAGAACCATTACTTCTTATATTCACCTTGGAGAATTGATTTTGATTTACAAACAACACACAAAAGGGTAAAGTATTTTATGGAGAAATCTCTATATGGTCCAAAATGAAATATTTTTTTTTATATTTAAATTCTGAATAAACATGTAAGTGAAACCATTCGTGAGGTTAGTTTTAACCTTTAAACATGAAAATTTATGTTTTATGTTTTTCCTAAACTAGTTGTCTCTAGTTGCCCTCAGTTTTCCCAAGTTGTTCGACCAGAGACTTTACGGGTACCATAATCTTGGGAATTTGAGGTCTTCATAGCTGCCCCAGTTTTCCGAAAAAATAATAGCATAACAGTTGTCCCAAGTTTTACGCAGTTGTCCCAACAGAACGAGAAATACAAAAACAAAGAAAAAAATGTTCAAGCTTGTGATGCATCGCCACTACTCCCCGCCGTATTATTGATCCCCAATAGGTTAGCCAGATTTTGGTGTGGCACATACTGATTTGTAGTCTTCCGACGCTTTTCTCCGATCGACGGAATCCTATTCACTTGGTTTCTTCCCTTTCTTTCTTGTACTTTGGCGGTAATACCCACGATTCTTGTATATGCTCGGGGATTCCGAACCACTCACTCTGATGCGGGACTGGGTAAATCGTCTTAATGTAAGCGAGTGCCCACATGTCGATTTGACAATATTTGAAGCACAACTCATAAATATGGATATCCGCGGGCCTTTCTTTCCAAACCATATACTTAAGAAGTGCGGCTATTGCATGCACGCAAGGGTACTTGTCGATGTCAAAACACCTGCAAGTGCAACTTTTCTTCCTCAAATCCACCAAGTACGACTTCCCATCTTTACCAATCACACTGTACTCAAGCATGAACGAGTTCAACTCATTCAATGCTAATTTCTTCGCAACCAGGATTCTAGAGGACAGTTCGTTCTCCACAAAGGGCACCAATTTTCAAGCGTTTGCTCCACTCATACTGGCAGATTCTTTTCTATGTTTATTAAACCACTCTGCTATTTTGTCGATAATCTTATCAATCTTAAGAAGCAAAGAGTTTCCTCTTGCGTCCTTGAACACGTTATTCAAAGACTCCGCACTGTTCGTCGTGTTTATGTTATACCTCTCTCCCAGAAAATAACATCTCGCTCATTTTTTCGAACCCTCTACCACACTAGTTTCCAGGTACTCCACCCCCGTAGGATATAATCTTCCAAACTCTTCATACTTCTTAAGGAAATCAACCTCCGAGTAAATCATTGCCAACTCTTTGAATTTCTCCCCACATGATTTTTTTTACAAATTACCGACTTTTTCTTTCACATTCATTGACAAATGATACATGCAAAATCCATGTTGCGCTCTAGGGTACAACTCGAAAATCCCCTTGATGAGACTTGTATTTCTATCACTTATCCAAACCAATTCCAGATCATCTTCAACAATACTTCTCATTTGACTGAAAAACCAATTCCAACTTGCGTCGTTCTCACCATCGAGAACGGAAAACGCAATGGGATAATGGTGATGATTAGGATCCTGAGCTGTTCCAAACACAAGCAGGCCACCATGTCCTGTTTTTAGAAAAGTCGCATCGACTTGGAGAACTTTCCTCATTGCTCCAAACCCTTCGATACAAGCTCCCAAAGCCACAAACAAGTATTTGAACCTTCCCTCGTCATTCAATTCACACCTTGTCACTGACCCGTGATTCGTCTTCTCCAACATGAACCAATACGAATGCAAAATCTTATAGCTCTCAACCGGATTCCCACGCACACTATCTTCTGCCGCTCTTTTTCCCCTCAAAGCCGTCCAATAAGACACCTCCAACCCAATTTTTTTACTTTTAGGTAAGCCATGATAGACCTAGCCTTGGGTATGTCCATTAGATTCGGACATTCCCGTTTTAAAAACGCCGCCACTAGTTTAACTGTTCCTTATTTTGATGGTTATGCACGATTTGGATGATGAGCATGTGTGCTTATCCCGGTATCTTCTTGTTTCACCACTCTTACGTACCAATTACACCCTACTCCATGACACTTTAACACATACCTTCTGGTATCCGTGTTACATATCTTAAAGTTAAAACCCTTTGAATGCGATGCTCTTTGAAGTATTTCTTGAGCCTCAAATTTAGTTCAAAATTTGTGATTTAATTTAATACATGTTCCATCATCCCATTCCATCCCACATTGATTCTCGTTATCATCAAATGGAACCTCAACCATTTCCTTACCAATACCGTGATCCACATCTCCATCCTCACTACCATCTTCATCCTCACTAGCATCTTAATACTCATCCTCATCCTCACTATCCCAATCCTCAATGCGATAACTACTCTTTGTAAATGTTATCGCATTGTTAGCTCTAGCATTTGATTCCATCTCCTCATAATTCAAACCAAAAGAGCTTTCAACATCTACAATTAACACTTCCACATGCAAAACACTACGACTTTCTTCTTTACACAATAGATAAGTTGAGACCTCATCATCATCCAAAATGTAAGAAGGAAATTTATCTCCCATTGCCAGAGGAAAGTAGCTCAATTTCAGCTGTGTAGTACGTCTATCTATCCCCATCTTTTTGAATATCATGTCCTCCAAAGCGGAGTAAGTGATCTCTTCCGTCTTAAACGTTATAGAATACACTCGAGGTTCCTTTAAAATCCATCAATACCCATCTCCGCTCTCCACGTAAGACCCTTCATATTTAAAATGTACTATTTTTTTGATCATTTCACTTGCCAATCACATAATAAAAATTTGTCAAAACATTCTCGTTGGTCACAGTTGTACTATCAGTAATCTTAGTTGCACCAGTTGTCCGAGCAAAGAGTTCATGTGCAAAAATAATGAAATTCTTGCTTCTCTAAATGTGAATTAGTTTGTCCCTATTTCAGGTTCTATACCTAACTACATTCTTCTATTTACTACCAATGAAGACCGTAATCGATTCTCACACCTTTAATGCTAATCACAATCTCTATAATTTCCAAATTGAAATCCAGAATACGATTAAAAGGGCCATAAACAACTTAATTCTACTTATCAACATCATATAAGGAGCAACATTCACAAGATTTCATCTTACTTTGAAGCCTCAAGTCGGGTTTCGATCCAATCCGAAATTTTTCCCCAAAAACCTTTAATGCTTCAATTGTTTAGATTCGCTGAGATTTAGGTCGAATACAATGGTCCTCAGCTTTGGAATCCAGAAATGACATCCCACTTGCGTGTAATCGACTTCTGGAGAAAAAAATGGAGGCTTGAGAGGAGTTTTTTTCAGTTGTGGTCGCGGGAGGAAGAAGAATAAAAGAGGACAG
The DNA here is from genome assembly GCA_900406245.1 of Odontarrhena argentea. Taxonomy (NCBI): domain Eukaryota; kingdom Viridiplantae; phylum Streptophyta; class Magnoliopsida; order Brassicales; family Brassicaceae; genus Odontarrhena; species Odontarrhena argentea. The sequence goes on along the minus strand of OVAF01002862.1, from coordinate 6,772 downwards.
CTTTTTTTTTTTTTTTTCTTCTTCTTCTTTTCTACCTGGTTAGATTGGAAATCTTGGATTTGGTTTGTTTCTATTGGTTTGGTTGATTGAGAACTGGTTTGGGTTGATTGTTTTCACCAATTTCCGTGTTTTTTTTTTTCAAGTGAAGAGGGCATTTTCGGAATTTTATAATTGGTGAGAATGAGAATTATTTTGGCTATGGAGGAGGAGTATCTGTCTTTTTCTCTTCTAATAAGAGTATTTTAGCAATTCGTCCTTCTCTTCTTCGGTAAAGGTGTTTGTCCGGCGTTTGATCTATGATTTGTCCTAGGTTATTTCGGTCGATTACAATCCGTTGAGTGAAATCTCTCGCGATGAATGGAATTTATTATGTTTGTATAAATTTCGAACCCTTAAACCGCCTTGGATTTATCTAAATGCAATTTTGATATTGTTCTTCAATTTCTTTATCAAATCCCCATTCTTCTTCGAACGGTATTTGCATTGAAAACCTCTTTCTTGGCCAAAATATAGAGAAAAGGGCTTTACAAAAAATACTATGTATGGAATTGTGGAACTTTTATCCGGTAGCGACATTTGAATTCAAAGGGAAGAAAGTCAACGTTTAGTAAAAAATATTTCCTCATTTTGCAGGCCAAGGGTACTGTAGTCAAATAATTTTTTAATCAAAAGAGTCAAGTACGAAAGTGTTGGTACCAACTTGTCCACGTTTCTGAATTAATGTCAAAACCAATGGATTTTATTATGCAGTGTGCAAATACGAGTTTTAGCCAAGAGATGCTAGATCAAGTCACAATTTGCATTAAAGGAAGGTCGAATATGAAGAAGAAAAATAACGAAAGGCTTTATTTGATACAACATTGTCGAATTTACTTCTTTTGTTGTATCGTCCTCACAATATGGCACATATATGTGCTTATGTAAAAGACAAAATTTGAAAGTTTGTTTAAAAATTAACGCAATATCTCGTTTGATGATTTTTTAAACAAAAAAAATTGAACTCCGCCCTGATGGATACGAACCCGTGACCAAAATTATAAATAAAAAACATTACACTAACTGTGCCACATATTCTTGGAATAATAATGAACATATATGTACTTATAACATGAATTTTGCAAATGGTTTTTTTTTTCTTCCTCATTGCTTTCTTTTCTAAATTAATTTTTTTATAATAAAATTAAAATAGAAATATCTAAACTTTGTATCACGTAAAATATTTATTATGTTTCCACTTTTCATCAAATGAAAATATTTGTAGCATATTAACTTGTAGCTCATCCTTTGTTTCATTGCCGGTCCAAAACAACCATTGTAACAATCAGCCCGTAAGTATAATCCTTGTTTGGTATAACTTCAACCACATCTATTTAATCATCAAAAGAATATCCAATAGCTTTCCTATACTTTTTCAACTCATCTAAAACCATTTTCACTTCGTCATCTCATAAAGCATCATTTATAATCACTGGGTAAGTTGAGTTTGTTCCTAAGGAAGCATACCTTAACCCTTTGGGAAGTGTTTCGAGCTCGAGTTTTGGAGCACTGAGCTCACATCATGGCTCATCACGTCCATTCCCTTGTGCTCCATCCTTAGCTAGCTCTTCCTCATCTTCAGGGCCGGTCTTGAGCATAGANATATAAGATTATAAATTAATTTGATAACAAATAAAAAATCGTGAATGAAAGAAGGTTATGGTTGGCCCATAATTCTAGTTTTGTAAGAAAATGATTTTTGTACAAGAGATAAAAAGGCTTATAACTATTTTACCTCTAAATTTTATTTAGATTAATTAAAATCAGAAGTTTGTTCACTTTTGAGAACATTGTTTTTATTTTAAGTCTTTTTTTATGTGCAAACTTGATTTTTTTTTTTTGGTCAAAAATTAAGTTTTATAATTTTTATTAATGTGATTTTTCAAAAAAAAAAAAAAAATTCTATAGAGCCCCATTTTTTATTTCGTATTGGACCTCTTAAATCTCAGGACCGGCACTGCTCATCTTTAGGCAATTCTTTCACCTCTAGCTTTAGGCATTCCTCAGCATCTTTTGGATTTTATTAAGTATCCTTTCAAATCCATTTGTGTCTTCACTTAGATACCCATGCTCACCTTTCTCAACTACTAGAGCAATCTCTAAGGGACCAAACGTACTTAATTTATAATCTCTTTCACCCTCTAAGATATCATTTGTTTTGATCCAAAAGATTTGTAAGGTATAATTGATGTGTATAATTAATCGTATACTCTCAATTAACCTTGAGTAATACTAAGGAAACACTTAAGTCATCCTAGTATAGTTTGAGGATCGATCCACAAGGAGTTATAAGAATCTAACACAATAAGCATGCAAGAAACTATATTAAGCTAAAGCAATAAGAGTTTTTTTTTTGGTTTTTCAAAAGGTAAAATAAGAAAATAAGACAATAACGAAATCAATAAACGATAAAGTAATCAAATTAAAAGCATTGGACCTTGAGAATTGGCTATTATGATCTAAGGAATTAGACTAATTAGACTAATGATGGATATGAAAATAATTAACTAAGTACAAGCCTTGGTTAAGAACATTAATAATGATTACCCATTCCCATGATCTTAATCACAGCTTCACTAATTACCAAATTCCACTAATCTCCCGATTGCGAATTCACTAATCAATGGGCATTATAATCAAGTTCCAAATACCACTAATCGCTCTAACATCATTTCCTAATGCCTAGAGATGAAAAACTAAGAAATAGTTCTCTCTGGAATTTCATCGAACACCTTCCACGTACAATACTTTCCTATGATCCATGCCAAGGTTTTCAAGTCTAAACATGCATTAATATCACTATTCTAAAGGATCTAATGATTATCCAACCTAATTCATCACTGATCATTCATCTAATACCATAAATCTAACATTCTCAAGATCCAACAAGTAAACCAGAGGCTGTTATAGACGCTATAACAAAGCTTCATAAGAAAATAGCTAGAGAAATCTATAAACTACTCACCCCACATCTTAAGAGAAACTAAAGCAAATGATAAATCAAAGCTAAGCATGATTAAGAAGAGATTAAGAAAATGATTAAACAAAAATCATAACTTAAATCTAAAAAATGAAAGAAAGTTTACAAGAGAGTTTAGGGTTCTTCAAAGGATTAAAAAAGAATAAGATAATTACGTTTTGCTAGCAATTGTATTTATAGGAGAAATGGTCAAAGGGACCAAAAAATGGTCAATAGTTGCTCTCAGATCCTCTTACCTGCCAAATGTAAAGGATGGGGGCCGGTAAGGCATGGTCAGTCGGAGTTTACCGACCAAAGCTCTCATGCTGATGGCCGGTACGTTTGCACGGTAAGGGAGTATGTAAGAAACGCTCTGTTACCATCAGCATGCATGTCTGCTCGGTAAGAGCATTGCTCGGTAGTTCAATGTTTTAGGGACAGTTTGTGATCGGGAGATCAAATGGCCATAACTTTTTCATAACAACTCCAAATTGAGTGACTCAAAGCTTCATATCTTCTTGAATGCATGGCTATCTTTTCCAAATACCCCAGACAAAATTCTCGAGCCAATTTTCCTGTGGAACTCCTTTTATCCCCTAGTATGATCATCTTCGACAGTTTGGACACCTTGTGGTAGAATATTCATATCTCCTTCAATATCGCTCCGAAATACTTGATTCCAAATCTCATATCTTCAAGATACTTTAAATTATCATGAGATCAAATATTACCTCAATTTCTTGTGCCAATCCTTGTACGCCCTTTGATCTTCACTTAGCACAATTTCTTCCTTCGTATTGTGATAGCTTCAACATCAATTTGAACCAATATTTATTTTCCACAACTCAAAGGCCTCATTTAACTCCAGTTACATGTCCAAAATTCTCCTTTGTTTCAAAAAGTATCTAAGAATGTATGAATGTATGCAAAATACACTAAAACCATGAAAACTAACTAAATGCAAATCTATGATAGAATATATGCAAAACATGCTAAAACCATGCAAATTTAGAACCAAAATTAAACCAAACTTGTACCCTATGACAGTAAAAACAAAACTTAAATCATGACAAATGTGGTAAGTCATCAAAATCTCAACTCAAAACTTATTATATAACTCAAGTTGTAACGGTTCATAATTTATAGAATAAAACTTTATATTTAGAAAACATCATAGTAGCTCTGATTTGAGAATACAAACGAATTTTGTGTGAAAAAACTCGTTTGTTTGTAAAATCATCTTTAAACAAAAGAAACAAAAACATAATTATACATACGCACACACATATATGGCAACAATTCATGACTAAATTGTCGAGATATAATGGGGTGGTCGTAGATGAACAGATTAAATTAAAGACATATTTAAAGATAAACTTTTTGAAAATACAAAAAACACGGAAACAGACCCAGCGGCGATAAAAGTAAAGGGGCGACAAAAGCTTTCTTCTCCGGCGTGTTAATAGTGGAGGAGATCGGCGTGCGGTGGCTAATTTAGCACTGACGCCGATCTCCACAAAGCTCAGCTTTCTTTTTAGCTCTATAGTTGTTGTCTTTTTGTTGTGTTAGGAAGAGAGGTGATTTATCTTGATTTGTAGGGTTTGATCCGGCGTAGTTTTAGATTAGCCTTGGGGTTGATTGAATTAGATGTGGTGCTCCGGATCCTGGTAATCGATGGGGCTTTCCCCTAAATCTCCTTCTCAAAACCCTAGGTCTTCTTTTTGTGGTCTTCGATTTCGTGGTTTGCGAGAAACTCGTTTGGATGGGTTTGCTTCTCAATTAGCTCTTTGAGATAATTGGGTTCAAACCTTTCTCCTCGTCTGGTGTTTGTGCCTCTCTTCCGGCAAAACTTTCGTTGGTGGTTCTCGCCATCTCTATTTGCTCGTTTGTTTTGATTACCTTGGTTGTGAACCATTCTGGAGTAGCCTCTTCTATGGTCTCATGTTCCTTTGTGCAAGATTCATTTTCGTGGTGGTGTTGCTTTGGATTCTCATCGGCTCGATCTGGTGCCCTTTCTTCTTTGGTCTTGGTGCTACTCGGTTGGAATCCGTGTCGCTCTTCGTTTCTACAAGTGACTCGTTCGAGGTTTATTCTTTCGTGGATTGGGACCGTTCCTTTGAGGATTCTGGATTACATGTGATCCGTTCCTTTCGGTTCATCATTTTTTGGTTCTTTGGATGTGTAAGGTACGCTTAAGCACAAGAGGAGGACTGGTTCTTATCATGTTTCCCCATCAAGTGTCTCTTTTGGATCTTGCTTTTGTGACGCGAGGGCTTGAGTATAGGCATTTCCAGTTTGGTTTTGTTCTTAGCCTTGGTATTGTATTTGTTCTAATGCTCTCATTGTTTGGGTTACTCTAGTAAGGTTGTAATTAAGTTTGTATGTTTATGTTGTTTTAATCTAAAAAGTTTAGATAGAAAAAAAAAAGACAAACTTTATAGTATATAATTAACTTTATATTAACAATGGGTCCATTGAGTTGAGTTAAGTCATATCCACCTTAACTTTCCTATCTATTTTGTGTGTTTATGAACAGTTGGTCGTTGACTAAGTTACTTGAGTCGACTTGACTAAGTTACTTGAGTCGACCGTTACAGCACCAATTGTACCAAATAAAACTAGTGAAGATAATGAGAAACTTATTTAAATGTTATTTCAAAATTGAGTTACTAAATATGTAATAATAATATATATATACAAGTGTATTACAGCTAAAAAATTTTTTTTATTCGAAATACAAATACAAAGAAAGAAGAAACATTTTATGAAAATAAGGTAAATTATGTTATGAATATATATATATAATGTTAAGTATTGTAATTATCACATGTATTAAATAATTATATGTAGTGATAAGATTAATAATTGTAAAATAATAAGTTATATATAAGAAAGAAGGTGAAGGGATTATATAATGATGAAAGTAATGAATAATATGGGTGGTGGTATTGACCTGAGAGAGAGAGAGAGAGAGAGACGAACAATTATAAAGGGGAGAAAAATTTTGATTGATCATATGTGTAATTCACTCAGCACATTCCATTTATATAGCCAATATATCAGAGAGCTTATGCTGTTCATTTTGACTACATAATTTTGACGTGGGCCACATAATAAGACTTTTATGACACTCCCCCTTGGGGTCCACATTAATTAGACATGTATATAGTTGCCTCATTAAAAACCTTTTCTGGGAAAACCCAATGGGAAAAACCACAGATAGGTAAAAAGAGTACAACTGTGAAACCTCCCCCTCAAATAGTTCTTCCTACAAATTTCGTTGATGACGCATTCCTATGTTGTGGACACGTTTTCTGAATACTGAAGTAGGTAACGACTTAGTGAATAAGTCCGCGGCATTATCAGATGACCGAATATATTTCACTTCAATTTCTTTATTCTTCTCAAGCTCTTGAGTATATGAGAAAAACTTCGGTGGAATATGTTTGGTTCTATCGCTCTTAATATAGCCTTCCTTTGTTTGAGCTACACATGCAGCGTTATCTTCATACAATATAATTGGTTTNGAGAGCGATGATTTCTGCATGATTTGAAGAAGTGGCTACAAGTGTCTGTTTCTGAGAACGCCATGATATAGCAGTGCCCCCGATTGTAAAAACGTACCCTGTTTGCGATCGAGCTTTGTGTGGATCAGATAAATATCCTGCATCTGCAAAACCAACCATTTTTCTTTGTGAGTCTTTAGGATAAAATAACCCCAAATCGATCGTTCCTTGAAGATATCGAAATATATGCTTAATCCCGTTCCAATGTCTT
>OVAF01002858.1:0-14632 GCA_900406245.1 Odontarrhena argentea | reverse complement strand
TTCCTCTCACAGACGCTCGCACAGAGGACCAAATTCTACACAATTGAATCGAATCTATTAATTTCCTGCTTACCCTTTTGTTTAACAACCCTGGAATCAATACAAGATTGATATATATCATACCTTAAGCATCTCACAAGCTACACCGGAAGAACATTTCCGTCCATCGGACCATTCAGACTCATCATCAGAGCTCTCTGTACCACTCCCACTAAAGCAATTACATCGGCTACGACCACACTTCTGCTTCTCACCGCCATTATTATCCTCCATGAAATTCAAAACCATCTTCGCTAAACAAACAGAACTCGGCTCGAAATCACCAGAATTACCTCTCGAAAGCGGCGCCACAACGTCGCCACCGACAACTTTCTCGGAAACGTTCTTCATAGTGAACTGACGCTCAAAGAGACGTTTCAGCCTCGATTTCGGCATCTGCTTCATCGTCTCCGGGAAAGGTAACTCCTCGGACACATCGGAATCGATCGGTTGGATTTTCATATGAAACGGCATTGCGAATTTCACTCAAAAAAAACAAAAGTCGCAAAACGAGATAGAGAAAATATCGGATCAACAATCACCAGAAGATCTTCTTCTCCACTTCCAGATCGAGAAAAAGAAATTCACAAGGAAGAGAAACAAAAAGCAAAGCAGAATTTTCCCGGAAATTTAAAGAGAAAGAAAGCGATGGAATAACTTGTAAACTGAGCAAACTTTATAACAAAGAGAAAAAAAAGAAAGAAAGAGAAAGATCGCTTTGAATTTAGCTCTTTAGATACGAAAATTTAAGTTTCCGAGATACGCGACGATGCGACAACGTCACGCTTTATGCTTTCTCGAGATCATTATTAACAACACAGATCTGATTTTCGATTCCTCCACCGAGATTATCGCCGGCGATTAAAAGCACAATTTCAGTAACGGTGAAAACAAATTCTGATCGGAAACAACAAAGAAGAAGAAGAAGAAGGAGATAAGCTTTGTGAGGGATTTTATAAAGAGAATCAGATATGATGCACACGTGTGAGTCCTACGTGTCAGAACTGAAAACGATTAGGGACAGGTGTCGTCAGATCAACGGCTTTGGTTGTTCAAAGGAGTTAACATGTGGCTGAGATCCGATGCGTTCGGTTTGAGGAATTGACGAAATTAGCCTTGGAGCCTGTTTGGTAGAGGACGTGTCTGCGACTCCACTTAAGCCGGAGTGTTTTCAACAAATCTTTCCAAAATAAGTTGAAGAGTGAATGACGGAAATGTCCTTCCTTATTTGTTGTACGTACTTTTTGGGTTGTTTACGTATATTCTTCTATTCTGGGTGTTTCCGTACGTCGTAGTTACTTGCAGGCATCTACTTGCAGGCATCTGCAAATCTGATAGTTCCAAATTTTATATTCAGCAATTAGATTATGTAATCAATTACTAGTTTTATATTCAGCAATTAGATTATGTAATCAATTACTAATCAGCAACTAGAATATCCATTCAATTTTTTTTTTTCTTCAACCATACATATAAATCATAAGAAAAACTCTAATCTAGTAATCCGGATGGATATCCCTTCAAATTTAATCATGTTCTTTCATGTTATTGAATATTTTTTTCTAAATTATGCATTACCATATGCTTTATTCGTAAATAAAATATTGTTTGTTGAGTCAAATCCAAACTAAACCAAAATAAAATAATATATTTTATCCGTTACACTAAATAGTTTGGATATAGATGAAAAGAATTGATACGTAGGAAAAGAGTATTAATTGATACAGATTTTTCTTGAAATTGGTGTGTGGCGGATATATTTTCAATTTTTAGATAAATAAATATATATATTATAATTACTTATGGTTGATCCTTCCTTATCATTAATCTCGAATATGAGCCAAGCAAGCCTAATAAAACCTCTTGACTCTGACTTTTTTAGAGTTTTAGTCAAAAGCTATTAATTCATTTGGTCTTCCATAGCTAAATAAAGTTTGGTAACAAAGAGAAAAAACAATTTAATAGTGTATATGAATTTTCTCTAAGTTTGGTAAAGAAACAATTCATTATTATCTATTCCAAGAACATTTATTAAAATTTAAAGCAGTTTAGATTTTGATAAATATTTGATTATAACATTACCTTATGCATTCTATATAAAGGTTTTACACTAGGTAGAACAACATATATACTTTCGAAAGAAAAAAAATATATATTATCTAACAACGAGAATATCAATGAAGTCTGTCGGTGTTATCTTCTTAATTGTTACATCTGGTAACATTTTTATGTAAAAATCATGCACAAACAAATAAAAATTAGATTTTGTTATATGTTTAAATCTCAGCAGGCATTTTATATAATGATAGTTATATTATATTTATAGTTTTTGATAATAATATTTGTTGATTTTGTAGTGATGGCTATGACAATAGTTCAAAACATTGAAGCAAAACGTTTTTTGCATGAAGAAATTCCTCAATTTGTGTTGGATCATGAAACTTTGTCACCAATTGCACAACACCCACCTTTAAATTGCGAGTCAAAGTGTGTACGATGTGTCTATGTTGGGACTCATGTTGCTTGTCATTGTGTATGCTGATTTTTAATATCACCGTATTTAATCAAAGAAATAAAATATATATAGAATTATCATATGACATTTGTTTTTTTTATAAACCATATGAAATTCGTTGCGTACACTAATTAATCACACTACATTGACATTTGCACGAAACAAACTTATCCAAGTATTAAAGGTTTATCTTTGTTGAATTCACCCAAATACTCTTTTTTTATAAAGTTAGGGTAATTATTTGTTCTGGATTTTGTGATATTGTTGATACATGTAAGATCTTTCGTATTTTATAATGTTAATAAGCAAATCTGAGAAATATTATTGGATCGTTTGATTGATTTCATATTTCAATACCAGTAAAGAAAGTAGGCATAACAACTAGCAAAAAAAACCAAAAAAAAAAAAAAGAAACGAAACATAATAACTAGCAAAAAAAAAAATGTTTAGATTCTCTTGGACTACACCTCAACATTAAAATATTTTTTGATAATAATAATAAAAAAAAATTCTCATTGTTTTATCTACAAAACTAGTCAAAATGTTGTGCTAACGTTGAAATTTTCCTATGTCCTCTGGAGGACATCATTCATTATTAATGTCAAAATGACTAGTTTCAATCCACATTCATCATTCATCATTCATGATGAATATGGATGTGGATTTGGTCTTTTATTGGCCGGGAAGTGATTGCAAGTATCTGGTCTAAATCATAAGTGAATTTCTGTCGACAAAGAATACCTTGAGAGAGGTCTTCCCATCCATACATAAGAATATGAACGTGAAAAAGAGATGATATGTGTACACAAATAGGCGAAACATTTGAGCAAGATGTTTAAGTTTTTAGTTTCCAGTTTAGTCTCAGCTTCAAACAAAGTGATTTATAGGAGATTAAATCCCGATCACAACATGAACATGATTACTAGTTTCATATTCTCTTTTTAATTTTTTTTGCCTTGTGGCATGTATATGATTATTTACGTGCGGTTCTAATTGGAGTTACTTAACTTTCTTTGTTTATTTATCAATGTCGAGTATGATGATTCTGGTCAAAAGTTTCATTTTGTACCACATTTCAACGTTTCATGTGTATTTTAGTTAGAATCGTGCTTTCAGATGATTAATATGTTATCCCCCATTTTTTAGAATTTTATTTGGCATCATGTCACAATCTATTTTATTACATGCTACGTTTTGTGATTCAGTGAGTCATATATGATAAAAAAATATATTATATCAAATTGAATAACTTTAAAACAAAGCATTAACCGAAACAATTTTTTACTTGTAATCTAAGTGGCCTAGCACTATAATTAAGATTCTGTTATAAAAGAGAGAACAATAAGAATAATAGACATTCGAAAATCTCCCTAACAACAAATTAACCAATCAAAATCATTACAAAATAAACTACCCAATTTTAGCCGATAATTGATAACAAAAATCAAGTTCTTTTTATATTGTTTTCTTCTAACATGTCATCTATATAATAAGATAAATTGGGCCAACACTTTTCATTGCATCTCACAGAAACATAAATAACCTAAACAAAATAAGAAAGATGGCTTGCATTGCTTATGCGTTTAGAGCTTTATGTTTGGCTCTCTTGTTCATCACCGTTACAAGCCGTCCGACTGTAAAATCAAAGGTGTTCAATGTTCAGCGTTATGGTGCTAAACCTGATGGAAAAACTGATAATGCTAATGTATGTACATGACTATTTTCCTATATTCGTTTTTTAATAGGTTTATGTTTTAACGTTCTTGATTGAACGATTAATTAAGTTTCCACATACTCTATATATATAGAAATCTTATAAACAAATCTTGTTAAGGTTTTTGTTAAGAAAACATTGTGATTGAATACAACATAGAATAAACTTAATTAGCTGACATTTCACTTAGAAATATATACGAAATTTTAACTGTTTGATGTTAATATATCAAAATTTATAAGTCAACCTAACTGATTTAGTTTCATTTACGGCCGCATTGATGACATATTACAAGATTTATATGAAGACTCGTGCATATTAACAAATCTTAATCTGCTATAACCAATATAGAAACTCAACATATATAGTTATTTTTTCCTTAACTTACTAGAATTTTTTTTTGTCTAAAACTTAACATATATCGTTCTATAACACTTGTGATACTAGGCATTCACAAATGTATGGAAAAATGCATGCGGAAGGAAAAGTGGGAGCAGTAAAATCTACGTGCCAAAAGGAACATTCTATCTCGGTGGTGTAGAGTTCGTGGGTCCATGCAAAAACCAGATTGACTTTGTCATCGATGGGACATTATTGGCTCCTGCGAACCCTAGGGACATTAAGCAAGACACATGGATCAACTTCAGATATGTCAGCAATCTCTTTATCTCTGGTTCCGGTACACTTGACGGTCAAGGGAAGCAGTCTTGGCCACTCAATGACTGCTACAAAAATACCAACTGTCCTAAATTAGCTATGGTACCATTTCTCGAACCTTTTTATACATTGCTTTATTTTTTTATTTTTTTAAATAGTATCTATATTAATTTCAACAATATTACTAAACATTTGACATGCTTTGCTTATACAATAATTTAAAAATTGTGATTCAACCATTTTGTTGTACAATGTAAATCCCTACATAAAAACTTGATGTTATATTCAAGTATAATCTAGACTTATAACAAATTTGTAACACTTTCATAGACCATGGGATTTGCATTCGTGAACAACTCAAGAATCAATGGAATAACATCACTCAACAGCAAAATGGGACACTTGAACTTCTTCTCAGTTCATCACTTCAACATCACCGGTGTCACTATAACAGCTCCCGGTGATAGCCCCAACACTGATGGTATCAAGTTCGGTTCCTCTAGCAACATTCACATCTCCAACACCCATATTGGTACCGGAGACGATTGTATCGCCATTCTCTCTGGAACTACTAACTTTGATATTTCTAATGTCAAATGTGGTCCCGGACATGGGATTAGTGTTGGAAGTTTAGGAAAAAACAAAGATGAGAAGGATGTTGAAGGCTTAACGGTAAGAGACACAATCTTTAATGGCACAAGCGATGGTATTCGGATCAAGACTTGGGAATCTTCCGCTTCAAACATCCTCGTTTCTAATTTCGTATATGAGAATATTCAGATGATTGACGTTGGAAAACCGATTAACATCGATCAAAAGTATTGCCCTCACCCACCTTGTGAGAAAAAGGTTAGATATATATCTACTCAAGAAATGAGCATTTTTTTTCTCTTTTCTTTCATCACATGAAACAACAAATAAAGAAATTAAAGTTGTGTGTTTGTTATATTCTTGTAGGGAGAGTCTCATGTTCAGATTCAAAACCTTAAGTTAAAGAATATATATGGAACGTCCAAGAACAAAGTGGCAGTAAATCTACAATGTAGCAAGAGCTTTCCGTGCAAGAATGTTGAGCTAATTGATATTAACCTGAAATATAACGGAGTCGAGGATGGTCTTTCCACTGCGGTGTGCGAAAATGTCGATGGTTCTGCTCGTGGAACGATGGTTCCTCAACATTGTCTTAATTAATTGGACGGTCGGAAAAAATCATGGTATAGTTGTATTTAATATTATAATTGTATAATTTCCTATTTGGTGTGGATTTGCTGCTAGTTTTTGTTTTCTTGGTGCTACAAAGAAGTAAAGACACTTTCTTTTGCTTTCATTTGTGGTCTATGTTTTGATTAAAAAATAATCTGATTCTTATTAACCATGCGAACAAAATTTTCGTACAACATGGTTTAACACGGTGGTGCTGAGTGCTGACATGAGATAATAATAAATTCTTGTTCCTCACAACACGAACACGAACAAGAATTATTTAAATTAAAGTGTAGATTAGTTACCGAATTTAATATATGAGGTACTTTCCTAAACGGGCCTCATAAAATTGGACCAGCCCGTTACGAAACCTATTAAAAAACCGCCCGCACAAATTTGGAGCACACAGCCAAATATTTCGTTTCCCTCCCTCCAAAGTTTCTCTTCCCGCTCTCGTTTTCACTACATCTCTCTCTCTCTCGTTAGGGTTTGTTCAACTTATCTTTCTCCTTTCGATTTTGGATTTTTATCGCCGCGAATTTCGATAGGTTCGGTCGGATCTCGTAAATTTTTAGCAGATTGAGACTAATTGTTTTGATTTGACCACAGATCTAGAACACTTGTAATTTGTAATTTCTCTTAGATTCTGAAATCGTGTTTTTTTTTTTTTTTGGGTTTTGAAGATATGGCAGGTAAAGGAGGAAAGGGGCTTATTGCTGCGAAGACGACGGCTGCTAACAAAGACAGTGGCAAGAAGAAATCCATCTCTCGCTCTTCTCGTGCTGGTATTCAGGTATTCGTTGAACCCTAGATCTTTGTGAGTCGGTGAAACTGAAGTGCGTTTTAGGGTTTTTGGTTTGGGTCTGATTGTAATTGGACATTATGAGAACGTTGTTTTGGAGATGAAAAGTTATGAAAATTTGGAACAAGTGTGATATTGAGAATATGATTTCAGTTCGTGTTAGATGTTATACGTGTTAATGGTTCATTTTGAGACCTTGAGTTTTGCTTAGCGTCTGTTGTGATGCGTTTATATTTGCGAAAAGTTGTGATTCTTCCTTGCTGAACCCAAATTGAAGGTGTTACTGAATCAAAAGATGTCCATGTTTCTGATATGGCTTTATTGTTGTAGAGTATTTTGACTATGTTTATCACTTGGTACCATGAAACATCTATTAGATGTAGATGATTAAGTCTAGCAAATAAAGTAACTGGTGTGGTTAGTTTGAGTTTCTTCTGGCTCTATTTATGTAAGACAACCAAACAAACAATTTGTTAGCAGTCAGCATTCTACAACTCATAGTATACTGCCTTTGCTTATCATTCATGTTTTTTGTTTTCATAGCTAGATATTTGCAGTTTGAATGTAGACTTGCAAGTAGACATCTATCTGATGAATAGGAAGCTTCCTGTGTGCCTTAAATTATATGCTTACTTTGTGTGTTTTAAACTTTTAATGTTCCCTTTTCAGTTTCCAGTGGGTCGTATCCATCGTCAACTCAAGGCAAGAGTTTCAGCACATGGAAGGGTTGGTGCAACTGCTGCTGTCTACACTGCATCAATTCTGGAATACTTGACTGCAGAAGTTCTCGAGTTAGCTGGAAATGCGAGCAAAGATCTGAAAGTGAAGAGGATTAGTCCAAGGCATTTGCAGCTTGCAATCAGGGGAGATGAGGAGCTCGACACTCTCATCAAAGGAACAATCGCTGGAGGTGGTGTGATCCCTCATATCCACAAGTCCCTCGTCAACAAAGTCACCAAAGATTAAGCTTCAGCTCCTAAGTCTCGGCCTATGTACTTTGCTAGTTATACTAGCTTCTGGTGTTTGTGTTTAGGATTTCGACTTGGTTTCTTGGTTTAGTGTGCTCTATTCTGAACATCCTGCTAGTGTACATGGGTTGATTTTAACTCCTAGGTCTCTCATTTAGACTCGTTTACTCTTTGTGATCTTGCTAATGTTCACATGAATATGGATGATGGTTCTTGACTTCTTGGTTTCCTATATTCTCTCTTACTTAACAGGGCAACAGAAATACTTGGTTATAAGGTAAAAGCAACGGTCAATGTTTATGACAACTGACAGCAAATCCACAATTTAAATAGTTATATAAAGCTACACAATGGATATGATTGTCCATAAAATAGTCCTCAAGCAAGCACACACTGAGTCCACCTCATAGATTAAGGAGAACTGTATCAATCATAACTACCACACAAAGAGCTAACGTCAAAAACCATCCGGGTTTCCTCCTTTGCTCTTGGGTTCTAAACTTGTAAGTAAATAAATAAAGCCATTCACCTTCCTTTGGTTGCTCTTCTTTTATCATTCCTTGATCTGCAGCAAAAAGGTCTTCATAAGCAGAACTTGCAACAGATTTGATTTGGTTTATTAGCCAATTTGTAAGCTTTTGTTTGTTACCTCTGTTAATTGCAGGCTTGAAGGTGTCTGCCATCAATTAAAACCGGTGCAGGCTCTCTACCATGTGGCATAATAGGTTGCACAGTTTCAAATGCCTCGACGAGCAATGCAACTTTCCTCTTCCTTGCTGAGGAAAGTTTGGTAACAGTACGTTGCAGAGCATAATCAAACATCCAATCCTCTGAGTTTTTCCTCTCATCCATGTCTTGATGCTTGAGGTCTACCTTTTCTTTATCTGCCTCCGCGACAATTGGAAGGTAATTGGGTTCTCTTGGGTTGAATTCCTTCAAATCTTCAGTCTCTGCTACTGGTTTCTTGCCTTTGGTGATAGTCCATGAAATGGTGGCATCTAGTTCTTCTTGGTTGCAGAGTTTTTGTGTACGGTTGAATGGAACCTTTGCGGTTTCCTCTTTCATCGATATAACTTCACTTCGGTCTTGAGACTCCTCTTTGCAATCTTCAGCTATATCCGTTAGTGTCTCTTCACGAACATCATCTGTTTCTGAGTTCTTCATCAGATTAATAACTTCACAACTAAAGCAACCAGAATGATCAGCTTCTCCATCTCTGTTTGCTTTCTCTTGTATCTCTTCCATAGAGGCATCTACCAGACTATCTTCCATATCAGAGTCTTGTAACTCAATGCCATGATCACCTTCTGAAACATTCACCATCTCCTCAATATCAGAGTAATCATCAGAACCAGCTTCAGAACAAGGTGCTTCTTCAGCGTCAGTTTCCAAGATTTGGTTCACAGCATCAACCTCGGAAGTCTCTTGGATCTCTTTCACAGATTCATCTACTATAGTCTCCTCAAATTCAGATTCTTTTACTTCAATTCTATGACCAGCTTCTGAGAACTTCACCATCTCTAAACTATCAGAGTACTCATCAGAATCGATCTCAGAACAAGGAGCTCCTTCAGAGAAAGTTTCTGAGATTTGGGTCTCAATATCAACCTCAAAAGTTCCTCCATTTCCATTCTCAGACTCTTTCTTCTCCTCTACATACATCTCCACAAACTCTTCCTTAAAAGCTTCCTTCTTCATACTCTTTTGAGACTTCAAACTCCGTCTCCTCGAAGATATAAAGCTTTTCAGAGGAGGATGAACACCGTGAAGATGACCGTTGAGTGAACAATACGTGTAAGGACAGACTTTCAGAACAGAGGTTCCATCAACTTCATCATCACCAGTCTCTCCACGGTTAAGCATCAAATACTCTGGAAACTTGGAATCTTTTAAAGTCGAAGAACAAGTAGCTCTCTGTGAACATCTCTTGAAACTCGGAGCCTTTGTCAAACCCCTACCGTTCCTCGAACTCGGCTTGTTAACTCCATGACGAGAATCATGTTTTGGACAGGTTTGTTTCTTCTGATTCCTAGAAAGATTAAATCTTTTCTTGTTCTCCTTCCTAGCTTCAGAACTACTGGTTCCTTTCATGTAATTAGGTGATCCACCTGCCACTTTAACAACAAGATCATGCTTTGGTGGTGGTGATGCTTGTGGCTTACCTGATTGAGAAACAATATTGTCTTTATGCTTCCTCTTAGGTTTTGTTCTCTTCATCATCATCATCTCTGGTCCAAGGATCTTGAGCTGCTCTTGACCAAACCTGGTTTCAGGTTGGAGATTGTAAGATTTGGTTGCTTGAGAAGTCTTCCTTTGGACCATCTTCCCAAGGTCTTTGCTTTGCCTGCTGACAAAGCTACTGTTTTGTTTAGAGCAGAAGAAAAGGAAATGGTTGGAGGATTCTCTTTTATTCAATGGTCGGCTAAGGATACGTGTGTGGTTTTGTCTTAGTGCTTTTTGAAGTTTTGTAACTTTACGTGAATTGGTTCCGATTTCAAACGAATGAAATATTTGAATACTTTGTGACTTTGACAAGCACTGAGAAAGAAGTTGATTTTTTTGTGGGTCTATTCTATTTCTCTTTATTATTGGGACATATTTAAATTTAATTATTGTTTCTCCTTGTTACACGAGAAATAATGCGCATTATATTGATTACTAGGGAAAGTCCACGCGTTGCGTGGATGAGATTGTAAAAATCAAAAATTGACATGTTTAAAATAGGTTTGTAAAAAGATTTTATTGGTTGGTAAGGACGGTAGGGACCGTGGTTGTAGACTTTTTTTTTAATTGGTTGTGGCTGTAGAGAATTTTAGTTGCAAAATAATAAAAGCCAGCTTTTGTAATTTTTTAAAAAACTATCGTGTCAAAGAACAAGTAAATTAGAAAGTGGGTGTGAGTGTTTTTAGGATACCAATTAGGATTTTTAGGATCTTTAAAGTAAAAAAGTCCGATTAGATAAATTCTGGTTTTTAGGACTTTATTTTTTATAATGCCTCTATAGTTTTTAAACTCAGTGTACCAATCACAATATTTTTATTATTTTGTGGATAACATTTTTTTAGAAAGGTTCATGGGAAAAACATTTTGATAATTTTTAAAATATATGTGAAATATCAAAGAGATTAATAATTTTATTTTAGCTTTTATTGAATATTTTTTCGCATGATTTATAAAAAAAATCATAGTAATATTTAATTAAATATTTTATGAGCAGTAGAAATTATGTAAAATTTGTATTGTAATATAAGTTTTAAGGAGTTCATATGTTTTTTAGTTAATGATTAAAAACAATAATGAAATATTGAAGTAATGGACTAACAGATGTAGAGGGAGCAAATAGAGGGACTAAAAAATAAAAAGTTAAAAACTTAATGAGACACGTGGCAGCTTCTCAGAGAGAGTTCAAAATGGTAACCTTACTT
Organism: Odontarrhena argentea; assembly: GCA_900406245.1. Taxonomy (NCBI): domain Eukaryota; kingdom Viridiplantae; phylum Streptophyta; class Magnoliopsida; order Brassicales; family Brassicaceae; genus Odontarrhena; species Odontarrhena argentea. Next base: position 3,309 of record OVAF01002858.1, on the reverse strand, counting down.
TATTATATAAGATGTTCTTGTCTCTTTCCCAATGTCTTTCTTTTTGGTTTTTGGCTCCTCTCTAACCCCACAAATAAAGTAAGAGGGGCTCGCACCATAGTTATTACAATTTGAGCTGTATACATATACAAGACAAGTTTGATATATAAAATATTGGAAAGGTAACAAACTACACAAGAAAATATGATTATGTAGTGGTGTAAGACCAGTTTCAATAGTGGGATCTCTAAACAAAATATCTAAAATATTTTATTAATTAATTTTATTATTATATTTTAGAGGTCTTTATTTATTTTTGGGTTCTTAACTTAGAATTTTTGAAACTTCTCTCCTATTATAAGAACCTCGCTCTAATTTCTTTTTATTTTTTATTTTCTTTTATAGGTAGAATTTTAACAAGCCCTAAGGTGTTGATGTGGTCTAGTATTTAAAGTTAGGCCATTTGTCACATATATAATTTATGTGGTGTGATAGTATCATCAACTTTGGTTTAAAATTTTAAGTTTTAAAAATATTTTATTATGGTTAACTAACATTTTTTTGTATTTAATTTTTAAATTGCTAGATTTTTTTTGTAAGAAAAGTGCTTGTTAAGTACAAAGGTATGTTAAGAAATATGATTTATTTTTTTCTAACACAATTTTTTTTAGTAAAAAATAACTTTAAAGTAATAGTTTAAGATGAAGATACTAAAATAATATTTAAAATGTATCTAAAAAGACATTGTAATAACTAATAAGTATAAGAAGTATCTAAATTATAGTCCATGAGAGTAAGAGTTTAGGCTGAAAAAGAAATTTAGAGTTTAGAGTTAGTATCTGAAGGTTGGGTGTTCGATCCACGCTCACCGCACCAATTTGATAGACTCTAGTTGTAGAGAAAAGAGATTACTGAAAATGCCAAGAACAAGATCATGAGCTAAGACTGAGGAAATCTCTTTATAAAGCAGAGTTTTCTCTTTACACTTTCTTAACCGAACGATTACTTCTTCCTCTAATCAATTCTTTCCACGTCATTGCTCATGAGCTGAATCATTAACTAGCTTAGCTTCTTCTTTTCCTCTTCTCACATAACATTTCCACGGTATATCAATTAACGACATGTGATACACTTCTCTCCGGTAAGTCTTACGTATCGACTTCAAGATATCTAATCTCTCTTGAAGTATGAGATTTGTTGGAGATGAACGTTGAGCAGTGGTAATCTAATTTGAATTATTTATTCATTCAAATTCTAACTAAAACAAATTTGCTATCTTAGATTAGGCTCATTATCTACATTTATTAACCAGAATAGATCTTCTTCCATAGGTAAATTGTTTTCATTTGTTCCCACTATTTTGGTTGTCATAAAATAACAAACAAATAAGATTCCTTTTTAAAAATTTATATCAACTTTACAGACCTCTTATAACATCATCACAATAGTCGTCGACAAAAAAAAAACAAATAATAACATCATCACAATAAATGACCAGAAAGTTTTTTTTTTCACATATTTTTGGTGCCTCTCAAGTTTAGTGATAAAAGTATCTATATTACTAATTCCACATATTGAAACAAAACAAAACCCTTTGAATTATTTACTTATCAATAGAACCAATAACTTTTCTAAGTTAACAAAGTATACTAGTTGAATTGAATAGCCGTAAAAACGTATCAATATGTGTTAACGGCACCTTGTTAGTATATTTAATAAAGAATATATATATATATATATATATATATATATTTATATATTAGGTTTTTTGGTTAGTTTTTGATTTATAATTTTTGTTGCCAAATTCCCTATATAATTCTACTTCGTCATGTATAATTTATATATTACATGTGTATTTTGCCATTCAAAACTATATTGAAATGTAACAATAAAATCTGCTTAAAATCTACGCCACAAAATGCTATATGCATTTGGTTTCTTTGAGTAACAAACTGAAAGACAAATAAAATCATCTTAGTCCGGACTCAGCTATAAATTGATTCCTTGTAAGAAAAATATATCCTGATAACCGAGAAACCCAAGATTGGTATAATCGTATATAGAAGTGAGGAATTGTAAATTTACTCCTTTTTCTTTTTTTTGGATATGTGGTTAACCCTTCAAATCATTTTAGACGGTATAAATTATAATAATCATTCCACTGTTTCCACAGCCATTCATCTAATTACAAAATCGATTTTAGGCATTATCTCTCAATTCATGAATTTTGATAGTTTTTAAACATGTAAATTTAGACATGTCTAATAAAATCTTATAAATGCATCAATATTTTTTTTTCCTATTGGTGTATTATGTATATACACTGTAATGCTTACCTCATCCATCATATATCTGTCGATGACGGATCTTATATAGTTGAAAAATCAAAAGAATCATGGAATCAACATTAAAGTATACATCTATGACAGATTGTTGTTATCAATAAACGTAAGAATACTCCTTTCAAAAAAAAAAATAAAAAAAATAAACGTAAGAATACGTACTTATATATATATATATATATTTGTAGTGGATAAGACTAACTTGTGAAATATAAAATCTTAATGCAAATAGTGGAAACTACTAACTTCTCATATATTTCGAAAGGTTGTTATACATTTCTAAGAAAACAGATACAAAATGTTAATATGATTACATAATTCTATAGTTAACGTAATTAGTGTTAACCGTGCACACTTTACCTCCCGAACTTGAGCAGTAACGTAAAGATAAGCAGATAAAGCCTACGCTTAGTTTATTGTATATATAAGATACTCGCTTCTTCTACACGTCTTCTAGATTATGACAAATGTGTAAATGTATACACTTATTATGCCAAGTTTTGCAGCTTCTCCCAAGTTACAACTCAAAGAATGGTATACTGCACAAATTACTTACAACTGTCAGTTCATGACTGGTCGGAAACTAAGAAAAAGTCAAATGACTCGGACCAATCTGGTCGTTGTTGAAGAAGTCGTGCCAACGTCGTGTTGACAAGTAGGGAACAAGTAAAAGATCTTACTTTCATACTCGTTTTTGCTTCCAAATCCATCCTACTTTCATCTTTTTATACTCATAGATCCTTCTGTTTTCTTCATCAAATCTTACAACATACTCAAAACAAAAAAAAAACAGAACAAGAAAAAACACTCTGCTCAAAAAGATTTTGCCAACTTCTTTGTTCTTTTGGTGATTTTGTGAATAGATATGTCTATGGGGAAGAAACATCGTAGCATCAACGCTCTGAGTTACGAAGACCGCGAAGAAGACAACAGCTGCAAGAACAGTCTATTCTTTGGATTGTTTGACGATGATGAATCCGTAAGGTTG
>OVAF01002857.1:0-14226 GCA_900406245.1 Odontarrhena argentea | reverse complement strand
GCAATGCTAGTTGGCTAAATAAAGTTTTTTTGTATGTTATTTCGTGGTATTACCCTAAAATTTTGTTTAATGAGATATTCGTTTAAACTCTGAAATAATACCAAATTTAGTATTATAACATCTTGGTTTTTTTGTTTTATCTCCAACAATAATACAAAGTATCATACTAAAAAGAGTTTTATGTATTATTGTAGTATTACATTTTTAAAAATAATTTTTGGTAAATATTAATTATTCTTATAATTGATTAATTATAACTTATAAGTTAAATATAAAAATTATAATCTGTAAATTACAATAAGAAAAAAAAAATCATACTCATTCGCATGACTAATATATTTGGACCAAAGATCACCGACTAACTAATAAGACTTTACCCATAATATGATTAATTTATGTTCAAACAACATTTTTTTTTTTCTTTTTTTTGTCAAAATTCTGAAAAAAATTGTGAAGGCAAATGGTGCGGTTTAAATACTAAAAATACATATTACATGCACTTTGTATAAAATAAGTAAAATTGAGTATTGTTTGTTATCAAATATAAATGGTAACATAACAAATTTTTTGCCGAAATCCATTTTTAAAACCGCCTTTTAGTTTTACCATTCATACTCTTAGAAAATCTAGTCTTCATGAATATAAGATTATTATTTACTTATATATATATTCTAATTAGAAAACAATTTACGTCAAACTTAGTGTCATGTAGTTCCATTACATATCATATAAAAGTCTATCAATGAACTGTGTAGTTTCAAAACTCTCTTTTAATGCCATAAATTTGCAACACTGGATTTCTATTATACATCCATTAAGGAATGAGTGAAGTAGAAAAAACAGTTAAAAGCCGAACTTTCTTAAAAGAAAAAACTCACTAATAAAGCAATCCACTATTTCACCCAATCCTTATCCTGACTTCAATTAAGTAAGGGGTCATGTATCCAAACCTTGTCATCAAGTATTCTTTCCCTAGCCTTTATTGCCTGCATGAGTGGAAACAAAATATTAGCTCACGTTCTTGAAAACCAAATCAAGGATTAGTATGCCAATGTGATCTCACCTCTTTGGTCCAGTTGGTGAATCCAACCACAAGAGAGAGGATTAAGGTTTGTAGCGTTGATCCTGAGACTAAACCAACCCAGAGTCCTTTCCCATTGAAGTGAAGATGAAAACAGAGTAGAAGTCCAATAGGTATACCAATGATATAATAAGATGTTATGTTCACATACGCTCCGATTTTTTGCCACCCTGTTCCTCTCACAATCCCTAGCCACAACAACATAACATTTGGTTCATGATCACGAAACTTGGACCCGAATAGGATGGTTAAGAGGGACTAACCGGAGAGGACGGTCAAGAAGCTGTCCATGAGAATTGAGATGCAAAGAATGGGAGTGATCTCGGTCACGTACCGAGTTACCTCCCCCACATTGCTATATGCATAAGGCCATACATTGCGAGACAAGAAGAGAGTAGAGCTCACAACGACTGACTCAACAGCTGCAATTATAACCGCAGCTGAAGCAGAATCACGAGCGCCTTGCGGATTCCCCGCTCCTAGCTCATTTGCCACATTGGTACTAACCATTATCCAATAAAATGGAACATAAACTCTTTGAAGATTTAATCTGTGTGATATTGGGATTTAAAGAGTATTTCATTAAAAGCAAACCTTGCTGCATCGCCGATTCCATTCACCAGATTGTAGTGCAAGGAAGAGGTGGTGAGGCTGTTCAATCCCAAAAAATCAAGTTTTAACAAATGAGAGAAAAGCTCATAGCAAAAAAAAAAGGTATGTACGCTCTTTTTGAGGCTCCAACATTACCAAATAGAAATAACCGAAGTTTCGAGCTTTGCGTTGGGTAGAAGACCAGACAACAGAGTAATCACCTCGAAAGCTAACCACTCAAGACTATTGAAGGAAACAAAAACAACAAAATTGTTAAAAAGGATATGTAAAGAAACAAACATAACCAAAAAAATCGATCTTTGGCCTAAACTCACAGAACTACCACTAAACTACAATCATTTGGTTGATATGTTAGAATTATTTTTATAAAGCTTGACATACTTACCAACACATCATTGCAGAAGGAACTGCGAATTGAAAGAAGATTCTTGTGTGAAGAAACACATCCTTGGACATACAAATCCGCGTTTGTAAGCACGCTCGAGAGCGTTTCATATAAACCCAAAGGAAAACCGCGTTAAGCCAGTAGGAGATACCAATAGACACAGCCGCTCCTCTTACTCCAAACTCGAATGTGTGAACCATTAGCCAACAGAGAGGAACGTGGAGAGAAAGAGCAGCCAGAGAGCTCAAGACCATAGGAGAAATCAAGGATTGTGACTGATAGTACCGAACCAAAGACTCTAGAACAGAGTAACCAAATAATGCCGGTATGAGCCAGAGGCAGTAAACAGCTGCTAACTCCGCGACTTGAGGGTCTTGGTGAAGTAGAGTGAGGAGCTGGTACATGAATACCCACAGAATCGAAATGGGAAAGGCGATAATAAAGAGAAACACCATGGAAGTGAAAGTGTAAGATCCGAGTTTTTGATATTGTTCTGCTCCAAATGCTTGACCACATAGTGTTTCCAATGCACCTGAGAGTCCAAACTGTTGTACAAAAAGAACTGATGATTATACCAAAAACATAACATATAATGTATATCGCATAAGTTGATACATATATATGCTTACTAGGACACCGAAACCGGTTACGTTAGCAAAGGAGCTTCCAAGGGCGATTCCGGCGAGGGAGAGTTCACTATGATGACCAACGATCATCGTACAAGTTGCCTGAAGAAGGAACTGAGACATGTTCACAGCGACCATGGGAGCAGCCATTGAAGCAACTTTCTTCATCTTGTCCCATTTTATCTTCTCTTTCTCTTCTTCTTCTGATCGCTTCTTCTTCATCAACAGCAATTGAGCTTCGGTGATCTTCATCTTTTTCTTTCTGGTTGCCAAATTTGGAGAGTTGGGTCCAAATTTATTTTGCTTTCGGATATTATTACTATATTAAATGTAAATGTATATAGTCTTGATATTGACACGAGCCCCGAAAAAGACTAGACACGTTGATTGATAAATAATAAATTCCTTTCTTTTTTTTGTCTAGAACCAAAATCGTTTCCGACTTTTATCATCACATCTCATTCATTTAAGACATGTAAGAATACGATGGCAAAAAAAAAGACATGTAAGAATACGTCGCATCCTAACCTCTCTGCCTTAGTCAGCATGCAAATCTACATTTTCATGATGTCACAACAAATCATATAGAATTTTTTTTTTTTTTTTTGTCAAACCATGTAATTTATAAACCATAACTCGCCGGCTAATAAGCCTAAATACTCTTCATAATACTTTTAAACAAGAAACAATGTAATTTATTTTGATATAATGTATGTTTTTGCCAAAATCTATATACACAAAATCATCTGAAAAAAATTGTGACAAATGATTATTAGTTATCAGTTTTTTTATGATAGGAGTTTCTCATGAGGTTCTCAACAAAAAATGAGAAATTGTCAGAAGTAGCACCTTTTGGATACCATTTTTCAAATCTACCACTGTTTGAAAATCTTTTCAAATCTATCACTTTCTTTTTTTTCAATAATCCTAAAATACCCTCCCAAGCTTCTTCTCTACTCCACATTTTTTTTCTTCTCTGTTTTTTTTCTCTTGCTTCTTCATCTTCACGTTTTTTTTTTTTTTTTATCATCTTAATCTTGAAGTTCTTCTTCTTCTCTATCTTCTCCCACTTCACAAAAATTTCTGAAAATTGATTATTCTTCACATTTCGTTTCTCTTCACCTTCTTCAAATTGATTTCGTTCTTCTTCTTCTCTAATGAAGACCTTCAACAAAAAAATCTCAGTTTTTGAGATTTTAGATCCCAAATATGAGATCTAAGATTTCAGATCTGAAATCTCAAATCTCATATTTAAGATTTAAAACCTCAAATCAAAGATTAAACTTATAAATCATTTAAAATTGATAATCATGAGGTATTAAACTTGAACTCCCAATCTTTTTGTCTTTCTATCTCCCTCTTTCTCTGAATATTTCTCTATTTCACGAATTTTTATAAGGTTTTATAATGTTTTATATACTTTTTTATAAAGTTTTAGATTTCTAAGGTTTTTATAAGGTTTTATAAGTTTGTTTATAAAATTGTTTTGTAAGGTTTGTAACATTTCGTAGGCATTTAAAAGATTTTATAAACTTTTTTTATAAATTTATATGGTTTTCAAATGTCATATAAACCTTATAAAACCTTATCAAAATCTTTATAAAATCTTATAAACTTTTTATAAATGTTCGTTAACAGAGACAAACCTTATAAAACTTTATAAAAAAAAATATAAAACGGGATAAATCTCAGATTTGAGATTTTCCAGATCCCAGATCTGAAAATTTTCATTTTTGAAATTATTTTGGTTGTGGATGAGAATGAAGGTCGGAGATTTAAGAGAAGAAAGAAGAATGTGGAAAAAGAATAAGAAGAAAGTTGTATATGAACTAAATACAAATTCACAAATTTTGGATTTAATTTTTCGGATTTGAACAAAGAATAAGGAGGATGCAGATGAAGGATGATGAATGATGAAAAACTATGAAAACCTATGAAAAAGATCGATGAAAATGGAGAAGGAATGAGGAAGAAGGAGGATGAAGATCATGGAGGGAGGAGGAAGGATGAAGAAGAAAAAAAAAATTAGAAAATGGCATGTTTGTCTATTGTAATGGGAAGGGATGATACATTTAAAAATGTCTCTTCCCAAATGGTAGATTTCAAAAGTGTCATTACATAAGTGGTAGATTTGTAATTCTCCTACAAAAAATACTAATTTTTGTACTAACATCTTTTGAAGGTTCTAGAAGTCTCTGAAGGTGATTTGACTCCCAATAAACCATAAATCCCTAAAATATAAATCCTAAACATTAAAAATAAAACCCTCACTGTTATTAAATCATAAACTCTATTTCTAGAAGTGTTTAATCCTAGACCTTAAACCCTAGAAACTCTAAAAAAAATCTAAAAAACCTATAGTTGTACTAAACCTAAGCTCTAAAACTCTAACCCGTAACAATTTCGTCAATTATAAAGAAATATCATTTGGATAATAAATGATAATTTTAAAAATATTGTTAAATGATAGATTTGAAAATAATTAGTTTGAAAGTGGTATTTGAAACTAAAAAATATGTGAGTGTTGTACTTTTCCATAAACCATATAATAATTTAATACAGTCAATTCTATTCAGATTTTTAAGAACTTCAACAGAAAGATTATTCTATTTTGTACTTGCAGTGAATTATTAAAATACAAAACAAAGATAGATAAATTATGTCCAATTAGGTCTGTTTTTATGGCATATGATCAAGTTTTTTGTTGTCAACGTTGTATGTTCTTATGCTATATATTTTCTTAATTTATGGCATATGATCAAGTTTTTTGTTCGATGTCAGGTCCACAATTGACATAATTATAACTTCCCATTATGCTATATATTTTCTTAATTTATATTGTGACAAAAGATCAATATTCACACAAATTATAATAAGAAAATTGATAATATCATATTTTATCCTAACTAAGGATTATGGGAAAAAAGGTAAAAGGATGTCCTAATACAAAAAAAAAGATAATAAATCGTATTTTTAAATTCTTATTACACTACCGATAAAAATTTGCAGGAGAAGATAAAAATAAAGTGATTTTATATATAATGAATAAGATATGGTATGGAAATATGTTTTGATATTTGTGTGAACTGTATATGTTATAACTGTACAGGTTATAAATTTTTTAAATCTAATTTATTTACATCAATATATTTATATGAATAAAATTACGATATTTTATATGTAATGAATAGGATATAATATTCATATAAATTTTAAATATTTGTATGAATCATAATTTAGAATCTAACCATATCTGTCAAAATTATATGAATTATCAATTTCGAAATCTAAAACATCTACTACTAATAAAAGTTGAAGCTATAGGCTTCCTAGGGCGTCCACGTGGGATCTTAAACATCCAATAAGATTGTGACAAGTAAGCTATTAGAGAAAATGGAAAATTAATTAAAAATGTATTTGTGATTTTCTAAGAAAATGGAAAAATTTATGAATATTAATTGTCTACAAAAAAAATAAGGAAATTACAACTTAACAAAAATTTTTTTAGAGAAAATGGAAAATAAATAAAAATGTATATGTGTTATTTTGAAAAATTAGTATTGTGACAAGTAAGCATTAGAGAAAACGGAAAATTTACAAGTTCTTAAAATGGATAATTTCAAATAAATAAAAAAAGTCAAAAATGATACTTTCCAAGAAAAGTCTACCCAAAAACATAGCATAGTTTAAAAATTAGGAAAACTAAAAAAATTACCACAAAATATACAAAACACGAAATTAAAAAAGAAAAAATATATTTTTGTTTTTATAAAAAATATATCAATGGCTTAATTTTGAATTATAAAGGAAATTTTTCAAGTTCTTAAAAAGGATAATTTCAAGTACAAAAAAGAAGAGAGGATATTTTCAAAGAAAAAGCCTACACCAAAAAAATAAAAAAGGGATAACTTACAAATTAGGGAAAACACAAAACATTAAATATGATCACAAAAAATATATTAAAAACAAAATTCTAAAAAGGGATTAAAAAATATTTGTGTGTTGCGAGATCTTAAACGACCAATAGTATCGTGACAAGTACGCGACCGAAGAAAACGAAAAATTTACAAGTTCTTGAAAAGGATAATTTCAAGTAAAAAAAATGTCTATCGTAAAAAAAAAAATAGAACACTTTGCAAATTAAGAAAATAAATGTATACAACAAAACAAAATTTGGCATACCTTAGGAAATGAAAAATTGTAAAAATAGATATTAATAACTTAATGTTAGATTATAAGTTATCTATTTTTGTATTGGATAATTTCAAGTAAAAAAAGAATTAAAAAGGATATTTTCAATAAATAAGGGAAAAAATAAAAAAAGAAAATCACAAAAATATATAAAAACAAATTTCATAAAAACATTAAAAATATTTGTGTTTTTCTTGGTAAAAATGGAAAGTTTAAAAAAAAAAAAACAACAAATGACAAAATTTCAAATTCATAAAAAGGATAATTTCAAGGTACAAAAAAAATCAAAAGGATTTTCTCAATAAATTAGGGGAAACAGAAAATAAAATTAAAATAAAAATAACAACAAAAATATATAAAAACGAATTTTAAAAATAAACAATTAATATATAAAAAATAGGAAAAAATAAAGAAAAAGGAAAGCAATAATAATCACAAAAACATTTGTGTTTTTTTGGAAAATTCCGAAAAAATAAAGAAAAGGAAAGCAATAATAATCACAAAAATATTTGTGTTTTTTTGAAAAATATGGAAAATTCAAAACATACATTAATATGAAAAGAGATATCAATACATTTATGTTAGATTATAAATTATCTATTTATAATAAAAAAAAGAAAATTAACTAAATATCACTTTAAGAATTTTTCTTAATTTATAGGAATTGGTTCACCTATAAATATAGTTTAACACAAAGTATGAAGAATCAAATTACATTAAATAATTTCTAAAGAAGAAAAAGCACAAAAATTCAAGTTATAGTGTTCTAAGGCCGTCCATGTAGGATTTTAAACGACCAATAGTATCGTGCTGTTTAAGTGTTTAGAGAAAACAAAAAAATTTCAAATTCTTCAAAAAATTTAATTTCAAGTACAAAAAAAACAAAAAAACAAAAAAGACATTTTTCGAAAAAAAAAGCGTACACCAAAAGAATAGCTTACAAATTAGAGAAAAAAAATTAATCACAAAAATACGGAAAATTTTCAATTTCTTAAAAATAATTTCAAGTACAGTAAAATCAAAAAAAATATTTTCATAAAAACCTACACAAAAAAATAGCTTACAAATTAGGAAAATAATGACAAAATATATAAAACAAAAATATTTTGAATGTTGGTTATAAAATTTGTTTTTTTATATATTTTGTGATTTTTTTTTTCCTAATTTGTAAGCTTTTTTTGTTTTTTGGAAAAAACGGAAAGTTAAAAAAGGAAATGACAAAGTATGAAAAGATATCAAAGATATTATAATGACAAATCATTAAATTACGTTGTAGGTTGTTTTTCTCTTTGATTATTATTATCATACACTATAATTGTAAGTTGAGGCATTAACGCCTTGAGGCCATCCACATGTAAAGTTAAACGATCGATAGTATCTTGACAGGTAAGCGTTTAGAAAAATTGGGAAATTTACAAATTCTTAAAAGGGATAATTTCAAAATAAATAAGAAATCAAAAGATACTTTCAAAGAAAAGCCTGCACAAAAAAAAAAAAAAAAAAAAACAGAAAAAATAGCATAGCTTACAAATTAGGAAAACACACAAAAAAATAAAATTAAAAAATAACCAAAAAATATAGAAAAATGAAATTCAAAAAACGTTAAAAATATTTGTATTTTTTAAAAATGGGAAATTAATAAAAATCATTAAAAAAATAAAATTTCAAGTAATACAAAATCGACAACATATCATAAAATGGAATATTTTGATCAACTACATAAATGATGTTAAAAATTTATATTCTTAAAAAATAATATTGTGTGAAATAAGCGTTTAGGGAAAATGGAAACTTGAATGACAATATATTAAACATTTTTTTTGTGTTTTTTGACAAAAATTGAAAGTTTAAAAAGGAAATGAAAAATTAGAAAAATATATTAGTACGTTAATGTTCGATTATAATTTTCTATTTTTGTACTGACCTAAAAGGAGTTAACTATATATCACATTAAGAATTTTTCTTAATTTGGAGGAATTTACCAAGTTTTCTGCAATTAGTTTACTGCAAACCATAAAGAATCAAATCACATCAAGGAGAGAAGACATATTGATTTTAGACTATGACTCTTACATTTTTTTCTCTTCCTAGCTTGGTCTTTGATGATTTTTAAAAAAAAAAATTGACAAGAAAGAAGTCACTACTAACATTTTCGAAATGAAGGGATATTCACTTTTAGGAAGCAAGCTTTTAAATTTTGATTTTATTATTGATATCATTATTGGTACATTATATTTGTATGGGAGCAACGGAGGTTGAAGCTTTGATTATTGCCATCACCATTATGGATGAAAAGTTGAAGCCATAATTATATTAGAGTAAGCCATAAATCTAGGATTTTTAAAACCTTCAATAGTATTGTGACAAGTAGGCAATCAGAAAAAATGGAGATTCAATAAAAAAATATTGTCAATAAGAAAAATAAGGAAAATATATCTTAAACAAAAATGGGAAAATCTCAAAAACAGACTTTTTGAAGTGACTTGTTTCATATTTACACCTTCTAAGTACATCCTATCAAAAATACACTTTTAAGAAGCATGGATGGACAAAAATACCCCTGAAAAAGATTTTTTATTTCTGGTTTTTCTCAATTTTCCGTCGACAAACTCAGTTAACAAAATTTCATCTAATTCGCGATTTTTGTTTCTACCATTTCCGGCCATCCTTTTCGCCGTCGCTGTTATTGTCGTCGCCGTCGCTGTTATTGTCTGTTATTGTCGTCGCCGTCCTTGCCGTCGATTTCGGCTATTCGCGATTTCCGTTTGGTCAATCATGATCTTGTCCAATTCACCTCTCTCTATCATCTCATACGTTCTCGTTTTTTTATTTGGAAGTTAGGTCGTGGAATTGGTTTGATTCCGTAGGGAACTTGATTTCTGCAAATTGAAGTAACGTATTTCACTGATTTGATTACTAATAACTGCAGGTTTGAGAAGAGTTGAGGGAATTTCACTATAAAGTGTAAATGACATGGTGATTAATGATTATCATGGAGCTGAAGTCGTAGTTACTCTTCAGCTTAAATCTCATTTGGCTTTGATGGTGGTTTTAGTTTATGTTTTGCTCTCTGTTATTGCTAATAAGAGGGGCTATGTTTGTAAGATCATTCGAAGTATTGACCTCTTGGAGCTGAGATGTTGAATTTGGTTAGTTATACTCTCGATTCCGTTGAAGATGAGATTAAGATTCGAGAAGAGAGTATTGTAGCTATGGAAGTTGGTACAAATGGAATCAGATCACATGAGTGAAGCCGTGAAGGTACAAAGCAAAGTTTCAAATTTCTTTATGTTTTTGTTGATTTGAGTTATATTGTTGGTCAATGAGAGGATTGAAAGATGATATATAAGACAAAAAGCAATAGTTGAATCATTTGCATTTGTAAAAGAAAGAATATTTCTCTTCTTTTTTTTTTATCTCGTTGAGAAACTTTGTCTGCCTCTAATAGTTTTGTACCTAATTATTCTTAATTAAGCTACAACTAAAGTTAGATGATTCGTGGACTCTAATGACAGTAGTTACTTTATATTGATTTTGTGGAAGGAATCAAAGCTGTTCTTCCCTGTTTGGTTTAGGATCTTTCTTTACTTCTTCATTGCCTTGATACTGCTACTCTTAAAAGCTTGCATATATACATCATACATATATGTATATGATCAATAGTAATAAAACATCACTCTTGCTTGTTTTTTGCCTCATTGAGTTATGTGTTTCATTAACACCTCATAAGTTTTCCGCCTTTACTCTACTAAAGCATTAACTTTTTCTTTAAGATATGATCATAAATTGGTATCAAATTCTTGTTTTCTTTACCTTACTGACCATTTATTATTGAATTTCAGCGAACTTTTGGAGTTTCAACCCTTGAGAAAACAGCTCATGATGATTTCCGGAAGCTTGCCTCAGCAATTTACCTGCAAGTCAGCATTATAAGTCAGGCACTTATCTTTGTGACCAGATCACGGAGTTGGTCTTATGTAGAACGTCCTGGGGTATGGCTTGTGATAGCATTTATCCTAGCACAATTGGTCAGTGTGGAACTTCACTATCTCAAGTCAAGAGTTATAAACCATTGTTCCATGTTTTGACCATTTTTCTTCCAAACAGGCTACTCTAATTGCAGTTTATGCTAATTGGAGCTTTGCAATGGTTCAAATATATGTTTTATGGTCACAAGAGATCAGGTTAAGAGATATTAACATCACAGAAACATAGTAGTGAGAGGTGAAAACTAAAACGTATAAATTCATTTATAACTCTAATTTTTTTATTTAACAAATTTAAATTATGGATTCTCAAATTTTTATAATCATCCTTGTAAATTTATATAATACTTCGTAAGAACATTATAAATTCTTGTAAAACGGAGCCGAGCGTAGTAATGGCAACTTATGGTGTGAACTCTTAGTGTGTACATTGACAACAATATGTACACCTAAGAGACTGAGCGACTCATTGATTCAAATTCTTCTGTCTTTTTTCTTTTTCAATTGCTCTATCTTCGTCATAATGCTTCAATCTAATATTAGAAAATGGGTCTCTCGCAAGTCATTTAAACTCCATTTCTATTCCCTTGACTATTGATTTATGCTTAACCACATTTCTCCATTTTCCGTTCATGCTAGCCTTAGGTTTCCAAAAAAAATAAATAAAAATCTAAAAAGTATTATCGGTTATTAAAAAAAATTATAAGATCATTGGTAAATTTACAAGGAAACTTGTAAAATGGTATTTCTAAAAAAATAAAATCTTACTTATGAATTTCTCTTAAATTTTATAAGTAGTTTACAGTTGATAACTAAGATTGAAAAATAAAATAAATCACACTTAAATTCATTTACAAAATGTTATAAAATAATGAAATTATGTATTGAGTTTTATAATCTAAGTTATAAAATTATATACAATTTTATTATCTAAGTTATAAAATTATACAAATTAGTTTGTACATAACTTAAAATTTTATAAGTGTCATCTATTTGATACTTAATTTCTAAATACAAATTAAATCGATGTGTTTGGAGTTGTATATTTTCTCATCTCGAGCAGCTCATCCATAGATTCATAACCTCATGGAGCAGCACAAAATTGTTGTCTTTATAATACAAGCCTTTAAACTTAGAGTGTGTAGGGGGAAAACTAAGCATCACTGTTTTACACAAAATCAATAGTAGTCAACTTGACATATTTCCAATAAAAAAACAAATTCGAGAGACAAGAGAACAGTGCGTGACCTCAAATCAACATAACACTCTCTGTCCAAAAAAAGCATGCCTCTCTTCTCCTTTCCCATTTTCTACCTGCGCATTAAAATCCAATATCTCACTCTCCTCGTAACCCAAAGTTTCTCCTTTAATCCTCCCCAAAGCTCCAATCTTTCTTTCCCACCATGCCTACTTCTGACTCCGGTGAACCACGGCGAGTTCCGATGAAACCTCACAGTGTAGTTTCGACCACCGAACAACAACAAGAGCAGCTTCTTTGTCCTCGTTGTTACTCAACCAACACTAAGTTCTATTACTACAACAATTACAACTTCTCTCAGCCTCGTCACTTCTGCAAATCATGTCGTTGTTACTGGTCTCAAGGTGGCACTCCCCCGTGACTTTCCTATTGGTGGTGGTACTCGCAAATCCGCCAAACGCCCCCTAAACAAGAGTCTGACCAGCCTGCAGAGTATCGACTTCGACCTCTCTCGTCTCCTACAACCACCAGCGGGTGCATCATCCATAATATGTCTAGGGGGTGCATCATCAATTCCATGAAAGAGCATCCCGTGATTTGAAAGAACAAAATATCATCAATTCCATGAAAGAGCTTCTCGTAATTTGAAAGAACAAGATAAGAATGTTTATCTTTCATTGTCCACTTAAAATCCTTAACAAAGCCTGACTCATCAGGTGGATAAGTAAAAGAAGGCTTTGCATCCTGAACCAGAGAAGATATAAAGTATAAATCACCATAGTCTCTACGTTTCTAGAGCTTAAGAGACTCTGAGCCGTTTACCTTATGAAGAAGTGAATCCACTGAGAAAAAATGAATATCCGCAGACGGAAACAGCGAGAATCGAATCGTGACGGAGCTTAAGCGACGCTGTATCAGATGAAGGAACACAAACGCCATTAACCTCGAGAGAAGCTCCAATTCAAAATCTCAGAATATTTGAAAGATAAGAATATCTTGCAGCTTAGTCACCAATTCCAAGACTAGATTTAAGTCTTTGATAGAAAAGCAAATACAAGTGAAACAAGATAAGGCTAGATTTAGGTCCTTTATTTTCTGTAAACCTGTTGTAATTGGTTGAGCTATACATAAGCAGCTTCATATTGTATAGTCATAGACACTAATAAGTGAAGGAGGGGGTGCATCTTTATTACACAAATAAGATATGGGTAGAAACAAAAGACTCCAGAGACGTATAGCTTTGTTAAAAGCATAATCAATGAATATGCTTATACAAAAAATGATACTGAAAAAGCAGAAAACTACATATGTAATGTAACTACATATTCGAGTTAATAACAAAGCTTACCCAAATGATAATTTCATGTCGAGCTTCTATATATTACTTTTAAATTAAGATGATTATGCTCTGTTATTATATTTGCTTACGTATAGCTTCATTGAAGAGTTGCTTTACACATGTTGCTAGAATCATAAACCTCAACCAAAATTTATAAGATCATATGATAAACAAATGTATCCAAAGTAAGCATAGTGATAAACAAATGTACCCCAATTGCATTTCGTGACCAGTAGGAAGCTGAACCATTTGCGCTCTCGTCAGTGCCGCATAAGCTACTTTCGTGAGATCAGACAAACTCATCTTATTCTACTTCTTCTTTCGACTCGGTACTCACAGCTTCTTTCAAACTCGGGAAACTCTGCGTATTCGTTGTTTCAGAAGCTTGCTCTTCATCTGCACGCTCTGCTTCATCAGCCCAAGCGCCGATTCCTCCGCAAAGCTTCGTCGCCAATTCAAATCGGAGATTCCCAGATCCGAAACACCAAACGGACTTCGATTATCGCTGGAAAACGAATCAATCTGAGATCCTTCTCTTGTCGTTGATAAAGATGAGATGTGACTACCGCCGGAATCGCCAATCGTGGATCAAAGGAAGAAACGTGGAGAAGGTAAAGAAGAAGTCGGAGAAAATCTGAAATCAATTTACAGAAGGGCAAATCAGTCACAACACTATATCAATTAAAAAGTATATTTTTGAAATTGTAAAAATGATAGACCAGCACTTAAAAAGTGCATCTGGGAGAATTTCTCAACCAAAATAGGAAGAAAACATTTTGAAGAAAAGAAAATTAACTTAATATTTTAA
>OVAF01002856.1:0-10028 GCA_900406245.1 Odontarrhena argentea | reverse complement strand
ATTCCTTTTTAGTATGAGAGAATATCGACTAAGTACAATAAGGCATATTGCCTAATACCCCCCCTCAAGTTGGAGAGTGTAAGTCTACTACACCCAACTTGGACACTAGCTTTTGAAACGGGACACGTCCTAATGCTTTGGTGAGAAGATCGGCAACTTGATCCTCCGAGCGAACATACTTTGTAGCAATAATACGATCACGAACCGCATCACGAACTGCATGAATATCATTTTCGATGTGCTTGGTACGAGCATGACTAACGGGATTCGCTGCAATTTGAATAGCAGCCTGACTATCACAAAACAACACGGTGGGACTTGTAGGCGAAATACCAAACTCTGTAAGCAGTTTGTGAAACCATTTGATTTCACGAAGAGCTTCAGCCATGGCCCTATACTCAGCTTCAGCGGAAGAATGTGACACAGTGTCTTGCTTTATTGTCTTCCAGGCAACAGGAGAACCACCAAGTAAGACAACATAGGAGCTAAGAGAACGTCGGGTGATGGGACATGATGACCAATCGGAATCACAATACACCGTAAGAGATAGATCAGAAGTAGATTGGAGAAGGATACCGTGACCTGGACACCCTTTAAGAAAACGAACCACACGAACAGCAGTTTCATATTGAGCTACGGTGGGAGACTTCATGAACTGGGAGAGAGTGTGGACTGCATAACAAAGCTCGGGACGAGTATTGAGCAGGTAAATCAACCGACCAATAAGACGACGATACGGTGTTGGATCAGAAAGAAAAGGGCTTTCACGTGTGGCTAATCCATGATTAGTCTCAAGAGGAGTGGCAGCGGGACGAGCACCCAAAACCCCACACTCAGCAATGATATCTAACGCATATTTGCGTTGTGACAAGAAAATACCATCACGGCCACGACTAACTTCAATACCAAGAAAGTATTTAAGTTTTCCCAAATCCTTCATAGAGAAACACCGACTCAAATACTCCTTAAACTTCTGGACCATATACTCATCATTGCCACAAATTATAAGGTCATCAACATATATCAAGACCCGAATTTCTATGCCTTTATGAGTGTAAGAGAAAAACGAGTAGTCTTCGTATGACTCAGTAAAACCAAACCGGAACAAGGCATCTGAGAGTTTCTTGAACCAACACCGCGGAGCTTGTTTAAGCCCATACAAAGACTTGCGAAGACGACAGACCTTCCCAGGATGAGAATGACGAAACCCTGGAGGAAGTTTCATATAGACCTCTTCATCGAGATCACCATGCAAAAATGCATTATTAACGTCCATTTGATATACCTCCCAATTTCTAGCAGCAACAAGACGCAAAAGAGACCGAACCGTAGTCATCTTCACCACTGGTGCAAAAGTTTCTTTGTAATCTTCTCCTTCTACCTGTTTATTGCCTTGAACAACCAGACGGGCTTTATACCGTTCCACTGAACCATCAGAATTATACTTGATTTTGTAAACCCACTGACTACCGATGGCTTCTTTGTCGGGTGGGAGGTCCGTAATGTCCCATGTATTCTTTTCTTCAAGAGAAACTACCTCGGTTGTCATCGCATTGTCCCAAACTTCGATACCAACCGCCTCACCAAAATGTTTGGGTTCTTTACCAGAAGTAATAGCCGTCAAGTAGGCTCGATGTCCTGAAGAAAACTTTTCATCAGAGATGTAATCGGATAGTGGATAGAGAGTGTTACCTGGGACCGTTGTCGAGGACTTGGAGTCGGGAAGAGCGTGTGATGATGGGGTACTAACAGCATTATATGTAACATAGTCTTGTAACCGGACCGATGTATGTTTTTCTCTCTTTCCACGACCAAGATCAGATGGTGGAGCAACTGGTGCATTTACGATGGGTGTCACTTGCGGAACCTCAGCCGATTGTGGACTTGCATTCGGCGGAGGACTAGCAATCGGAACAGAGTCAGGCAAAACAGCCTCGGGTGGAGAGGCAGGATCAACATCACCCCCCCTCTCATCCGACGTGATAAGCCAGTCATCATCAGGAGTATCGGACAATGGTTTCGGAGTTTCATTCAAGACCGAAGAAGATGAAGCAAAGGGAAACACCGTTTCATCAAAGACAACATCCCGTGAGATAAAAAATTCATTGCTCTCCAAATCATACACTTTCCATCCCTTCTTACCAAAAGGGTAACCCACAAAGACACACGAACGACTCCTCTCTCCAAATTTGTCTTTGTCTCTATGCATACGGTGAACAAAACATGCCGAGCCAAACACCCGTAAGAGCTTATAATCGGGAGCAACACCGTGTAAGATTTCGTAAGGAGACTTGCCTTGTAGAACCGATGACGGTGTACGGTTTATTAGATAGGCGGCTGTTAACACTGCTTCTCCCCAAAATTTAATAGGCAAGTTAGACTGGAAAAGAAGAGCTCGTGAGACATTGAGAATGTGTCTATGCTTACGCTCCACACGACCGTTTTGTTGTGGAGTACCAACACAAGAGGTTTCATGAAGAATACCATGCTCACGGAAGTACGAAGACAAACACATGAACTCCGTACCATTGTCACTACGAACGATCTTTACCGACTTGGAGAATTGCTTTTCTGTATAAGCAAGAAACTCACACAAGACTCGCTTAACTTCTGATTTTTCCAGCAACAAGTATGTCCAAACAGCTCTGGAAAAATCATCTACGATGGTTAGAAAATAAACCGCACCACATGAAGAAGGAACACGATATGGACCCCATACATCGACATGAATAAGAGAAAAACATTCAGATGCTTTATTCAAACTATCTGGGAATACTTCACGAGTTTGCTTAGCTCTAAAACACACGTCACACGGACTAGAGCTAGCTTTATTCAAAGTACTAGAAACGAAAGACAAATCAGAAAACACCGAAAAAGAGGGATGCCCCAAACGTTGATGCCACAGAGACTGTTCCGAACTTCCAACAGCTTTGTTACATTTCGCCGAAACCAAACTTGTCAAGTAGTAGACCCCATCACGCTCTTCACCGGCTCCAATCAGGGTCCTCGTAAAACGGTCCTGTAAAACACACACGGCATCAGTAAACAAAGCAAAACAATTGGTTTGTTTTAAAAGCTTTGAGACAGAGAGTAATGTGCAATTTAGATCCGGAACATAAAGCACATTCGTGAGAGTAATGTCATTGGACAAAACAAAAACTCCCACACTCATAGCACATGTTCTACTCCCGTCTGCAAAAGTTATTGAACAAGGCGTAATACTCTCAATTTTTGTGAGAAGAGAGCGAGATCCTGTCATGTGGTGACTAGCACCAGTGTCAAGGATTACATCGCCTAGACCTATCTTACCGGATAGCTTATCGGAATTGGCCTGTCCGGTCTTCACGTTGATCATCTGAGAAAGAGCTTTCCACTGATCGGGAGTAAGCTCGGCCAAGGCAGAAGAATTGGCACTAGTAGCATGCGCTACATTAGCCAAACCGCGACCACCACCACGACTGTTTGAACTGCGACCACCTCTGCCACGTCCCCCAGCATTGGAGGAGCTGCCCCCGCGACCTGAACCACCAGCACGTTCATAAAACCAGTCCGGAAAGCCCACAATTTGCCAACAGTCACGTTTTTCGTGACCTGATCTACCACAGTGCGAGCACAACATGTTGCGAGGCTTAAGAATTGAATTTTCAGGCCGAGATTGTGCTTCAAATTTTCCCGATGACAAATCAATCACTGGTTGATCTCGCCGAGTCACAAATCCGACCGCTTCTTGCTGTTGTTCACTCTCTCTCTTACTTGTTATCCTCTGTTCTTCTCTTATGATTTTATTGTAGATTTCTCCTAGGTCTGGGAGAGGATCAGTACCGATGATGTTAGCACAAAGACCACCAAACCTAGCATCATCGAGACCCATTAAGAATTGATGAATCTTTTCTTGCTCCTTCTCTTTTGAAGCCTCTGCAGCAGACCCACACGTACACACCCGAATCGGTTGATAAACTTGTAACTCTTCCCACAAGGAAGATAACTTGGCAAAGTAGTCCTTAACAGGTTGTCCCTTTTGAGTACACGAAGCAAGTTGAGTCTTGATATGATGAATACGGACCGTATTTCCAATCGAGTAGCGTTTTTTCAACTCTGCCCAAAGAAGATGAGACTCGGTTATGTAGGCAACCGTAGACTTGACTTTTGGTTCAATAGATGAACGTAACCATCCTACAATCATAGAATTCACAACAAGCCAATTCTCATGATTAGGATCTTCAGCTTCTGGTTTCTTCAAAGTCCCATTAATGAAACCTAACTTCCTTTTAGCTTGAAGAGCATTGTACATGTCTGATGCCCATTCATTATAGTTGTCTCCATTCAACTGAATAGAGGTTAACGAAGCTCCTGGATTATCAGAAGCATACAACGTGTACGGTGAAACCGACTTGGTTTCATCGCCTCTCGAACCACCGGATTGCCTGTCTTCACTAGCCATGACTTCTTACACGAAGCTTACACAACGACGACGATGAACTAAGAACACAAAGATTTAGTTGGATCTTAGCTCTGATACCATGTAGAAATAGATATCAAACTGACTTGTTCTCATTCATTCACAAACGATGGGTATTTATACAAACTAGACCAACCCTAATTCACAACTTGCCCCCCAAGATATACATATATCACATTCCTTTTTAGTATGAGAGAATATCGACTAAGTACAATAAGGCATATTGCCTAATAATTTTTTTTACTAATGTTTAAATCTGAGAGTTTTTCAGGAAAATGCTAAACGGCTAAGTGAGCAACAAAGGGAGGTTGAAGCTAAGAATCTTGGAGAGCGAGAGCTGGCCAAGATGAAAGAGAAATTACAACAGTCGTATGAACAACAAATGAGTCAAATGACGAAAATGGTAAAATTTGTATTTGTAAAATCTAGGCAAAATAACCGACTCCTGATCGACAAGGATTGATATGAGAACCTGGTGTACGTCTTTCAGGTGGAGAGGAAACTTAAAGAAGCTTCTGCCGAACATGAGAAAATGATCCATGAGCTACGAAAGAATATCATGTTGCAGACAGAAAATAATTCTCATCGCAATCAGCGATTATGCAACATCCTTTGATCGGTGTTTTCTACTCAGCTTGGACTTAACTTCCTGAAAGAGCTCTCTATGTATTATCTGTAATATGTGCTTTATTTTTATTGATTCGGTTGCATTTCCCAATTTCCTTGCAACCATATCCATGTACCAATCATGCTGCCCATCATGTTTTCAGTCAAACGTTATTTTCTAATTGTAAAACTCTTTTCCGTGTTCAAATTTTTGTTTCTCATTAGTCATTATCTTATTTAACTCTATGCATGCATGCATACATACATGAACGAATTCGGAGCAGTAATTCATATACTTTATGAAGTTTAATTTTCAAATATTATTGTTGTTGAAAAAAAAAAAAAATTTCAAATATTATTTCTTTTTTGAGAAAATTACATAAAAAACCTCGAATGTGATACCCACTTACATAAAAAAACCTTGAAAGTTAGATTGATACATTTCAGCCATCCAAGGTGACACAACTCACATTTTAAACTCTCAAACTAACATATTTGTCACGCGCCATCATTTTCTTTGATGAAATAGTTAACACCTTTAGTTTTTATTTTCCTTTTCTTAAGGTGACACATGTCAAGTTTTGATTGGAAAGAAATAACTATTTCTTTTTTCTTTATTTCAATAAATAAATTATAAAAACATTTAAAATAACTAAAACCAAATAAAAATGTAAAAATAAAGTTACATAATAAAAATTATAATTAATTTTTATAAATACTAGTAAAACTAAATTAAAATTAAAAGTAAAAATTATATTTAAAAAAAAAATAAGCTTTAAAATAGTATCTTTTTAAGTAAAAATAAAACAAATGATAAATTTTATTTTTAAAAATATATATAAATAGAAATAAATAAATAAATATTAATATCACACGTACTAATATGCACATTTTCATCATATATTTTTACTTTATTATTGTGAANTTTTTTTTTTTTTTTTTTTTGTGAACCGATTAAATAGATAGAAGCCCATGAGAGGCTTAAAAGTTTAACAGAGCAAGGCCTTTTTTAGTCAGAGAATCAGCCATAAGGTTGTTTAAACGAGGAATGTAAATAAAACAAACAAAGGATAAGGTGCTACACAACCATCTGATGTCGTGGAGGGTGGATTTGAGTTCATTAGTCGTTCTTCCTTCATTGGGAAGCTTGACCAGTGTGAGGGAGTCCGAGAAGATGCTAAGCTCCTGGAGTCCAACTTCGAGGGCTGCTATGATAGCAGTTTTGATTGCCATAGCTTCGGCCGTTAGCGCAGAGGGGACTAAACGGCGGACGTCATGGTGTTGAGAAATAAGTTGATCTTGTGGTGTTTTAAAGATCCATCCAAGACCACAATCAAGCGAGGCGGCAATCCATGCGGCGTCAACATAACAATGGATACTCATTGGACTTAATAGTGGCTGGGTCGAGATAGGTCGAGTTGGGTGAGTACTAGGTTGCAGCAGTTGTGCTTTCTGCCAGCAGCGTGCTTCCGTGATGGATTTTAGGAGAACTTCTTCGGAGGCGAGCCACTGGTCTTCAAACACTCGAAGGATCCTGGCTTTCCAGAGATTCCAGCACAACCACGGGTAAAGCGGGGTTAGAGATAGGCCTGTTGGTGGTAGAGAAACTTGGCGGCGGGCTGAGGTAAGCAGTTGGCTCACGGAGCTGATTGAGTTCGGCAAGAGTATGGTCATAAGAGGTGCAAGTTTCCAAACTTGTTGTGCGAAAGTGCAGGAGAACAAGACGTGGAGCTCGGTTTCTTCTTCATTACAGAATTTGCAGGTTGATGCGTTTTGGATTCCACGGGTCCCAATATTTGTTCCCATTGGCAGGGCTCTGTTCATAGCCCTCCAAAGAAAAATTCTGATTTTTGGAACTGTGGGAACTTTCCATATCCCTTTCTTCCAATCAAAATCAGGCTGCCTGGTTGTTTGTGATTGGATTCTTGTTAAAGCATATCCTGACTTCGTATCGTACACGCCAGATTTGTTGAGTAACCAAACCAGAGAGTCTTTCATGCTACATGAGCTTAGCGTAAGTTGTTGTATTTGGCTCTCGTAATGTGGAAGATGTCGGTTGATTGCTTCACTGTTCCATGTGTTTGTCTCTGCGTGGATAAGTTCAGATACTTTAAGGTTCATAGAGGAGAATGGGGGTGGACCAATGGGAGTGTATTGAGCCGTAGGGGACATCCATGGGTCAGTCCATATATTGATGCTCGATCCATCGCCTACTATCCATCATATCCCCTTCCTTAGGACTTCTCTTCCCGCTAAAATACCCTTCCAACCGTGGGAGGATTCTGATGGTGGAGTGCACTCTAGAAAGGATGAGTTTACACAATATTTTCCAAGTAGGACCCGAGCCACTAGCGAATCCGGGTCTGTCAATACTCGCCAGCTCAGTTTACCCAAAAGAGCATCATTGAAGCCCTCAATCTCCNCCCCCCCCCCCCCCCATTGAGGGAAGGAGAGTTAGGTTTGCCCACGAAACCCAATAGATGTTGCGATTCTCGGGTTTCGAGTCCCACCAAAAACGCGTGAGGGCAGATTGAATCCTCTTACAAAGCGATTGTGGGAGCTTGAAGCATGACATAGTGTGTGAGGGCATGGTTGTTAACACTGATTTGAGAAGGGTTTGTTTACCAGCCATGGATAGGAACCTTGTTTGATAGTTACCAGCCCTCAACCGTATCCTGTCCACAATCCCGGTGAAGATATCTTTTTTCCTCCTTCCAAAATGCTCGGGGAGGCCAAGGTATGTGCCCATTCCTCCATTTGTGGTGATCTTTAGGCGCCTCTTCACTCGTGCTTTTATATCCAAAGGTATCTTCTTCGAGAAGGTAATGGAGGATTTTTGGAGGTTGATGACCTGTCCCGAGGCTAGCTCATATTGATGGAGGATGCCTTTCAAAGCTTTTGTAGCTTTTGCATTTGTTTTGGTGAAGAACATAGTATCATCGGCAAACAAAAGGTGGTTTATAGGCGGGCAACCTTTAGGTACTTTAATTCTCGGGAGCTTTCCACTCGCTTGACCTTATGCACACAAACCGGAAAGGACCTCGGTGCATAGGATGAAGAGATATGGCGAGAGTGGGTCACCTTGTCTCAAGCCACGAGTTGGTGAAACCAGTCCTTGTGGAATTCCATTAATGAGAAAGGTGTAGGAAACAGAACTTACACACTCCATGATCCAAGAGATCCATTTTTCGTGAAAGCCCATACAACGAAGAATCTCATGAAGGAAACTCCACTCAATCCGATCGTAAGCCTTACTCATGTCCGTTTTTACCGCCATGGCACAGTGTACTCGAGCCTCCGATGTCTTAAGGAAGTGAAGGATCTCATGAGTAATGAGCACGTTAACCGAGATTGCTCGATTGGGAACGAAAGCCGTTTGGTAGGGTGAGATCAAGGTAGTTAGGATCAGTTGGAGTCTCCTTGTAAGAATTTTTGCAATAATCTTATAATAAGTGGAGCAAAGGGCTATTGGGCGATAATCAGAGACTTTCTTAGCCCCCACTTTCTTGGGGATGAGACAAATATGAGTCTCATTATGGCGCTTGTTGAAAGAGCTTGTGGCAATGAACGACCGAATTTCTTGCGAGACATCATTACCAATTATGTCCCAAAAGGATTGGTAGAAAGCCGCGGCAAAACCATCCGGGCCGGAGGCTTTATCCGCCTTATTATTATTATTGTGAATTCTAATTAATGAATTTTGGTTGGTAAAATTAGTTTTTTTTTTTTGTTTTGGCATCTTTTGTCCCTTTCATTGCCTTAATCTTCATGCAATTGCTAAAATGGGTTATGTAATTGTTTGGTCAAAATTTAGTCGTTCGATTCGAGACAGTTCTACGGAATGAAAGTGCATCGATCAATCAATTTTCTTTTGAGCTTAAATTACAAGGAATTGATGTAGAAAATCTACGGAGGTGATGATAATCTCGTTCTAGGTCACAAGAATCAGGTCCCCTTTTTGTTCGCTTTCTTTTCCTTTATATAGAGAAATCTTCGTATTTATCTTCAATCTCATCGTAATAGGAATTAACTGTCATGTATTCTTTTGGAGTTTATCCATTTCGAATTATCGAATTAATCAAGATATTATATATTCTTCAAATCTCGGGAATCGTTATCTCTTGTATATTTATTGGATAGTATCTATGGAATTTAGTCCATGATAAAATTATGCCCAACAACTTGCCCCCATTCTTCATTTTCTTATTTTTCTTATTTTTCTTATTAATATATTGAAGAGTAGTAGAAACAATATTTTTATCATACACGTCGAATACGCCACTAGTGGTTTTTCGGTTGTCAAGATTTCGTTTTTTTTTTTTTTCCGTTGAGATGCTCTCTGATTAGTCAAATCTATTTGAAATTTTGTAAAATCTGTGTCATCTCAGTGATCGTTTTTTTTTTCTCTCGCTAAATTATGATTGGTCAAATCACACTAATTTATGATTGGTTGATTTTAAAGCCTATACTGGATTTTCAGTATTCATTCTGAATGTGAGATGAAAAATATTTTAAGGAAATATTAGAGATCAAATTGGAGTAAGTTAGATTGTTAGATAGGCTGGGCATAAATACCCGATACCCGTCTCCTACCCGTTACCCGACTCGTACCCGTCTCTTAATATAGGGTACTCGTGATTAGCGAGTCGGGTAATGGGTATTATATTTTTATTACCCGTGGGTAAGAGTCGGGTATCGGAAATCGATTTTTTTTTTAATACTCGTCTCGTACCCGTCCCGCATTTAACCCGTAAANAAATACTCGTAGTTTATATTGTTAATTAATTTTTGATAAATCTAATTATAAAATATAATTATATGTAATGTAACGTAAACCTTTGGATTGACTAAGGGAACAATTGCTTCTTCTTTGATAATTAAGTGACCTCTACATTGGAGAACCTTCAACATGGAATTTGGCATAATTTCTTTTATCTGGTGCTCTGTTTTGGTATCCAAAATT
>OVAF01002855.1:0-14230 GCA_900406245.1 Odontarrhena argentea | reverse complement strand
AACCTTACTATTTTTAGAAAGTTTTTCGTATAACCAAAAAATTGAGAAATTAGATAAGAAACAAAAACATCTTGATGTGGGTAAATGTTGACCATTAGATATATGTTTTTTTTGTTAATTTTTTAATTACCGATTTTTATTTTCATCGAGCAAAATCCAACCTTACTATTTTCAGAAACTTTTTTGTATAACCAAAAAATTTGAAAATTAGATAAGTGACAAAGACATATTTATGTGGGAAAATCTTCACCATTAGATTTTTTGTTTTTTTGTTAGTTTTTGAATTTCTAATTTTTATTTTCATCGAGCAAAATACAACCTTATTATTTTCGGAAACTTTTTGGTAAAACAAAAAAAATGGAAAATTTTATATGTAACAAAAATATCTCTATGTGGCAAAAGGTTTTTGTTATTTTTTAAATTTTAAAATTTTATTCTCATCTAGTAAAATACAACCTTACTATTTTAGGAAACTTTTATGTATAAGAAAAAAATCGGAAAATTAGATTAGATACATAAACATCTTTATGTAGGAAAATCTTGACCATTAGATCTATTTTTTTGTTAGTTTTTGAATTTCCAATTTTTTATTTTGATCGAGCAAAATACAACCTTACTATATTTGGAAACATTTTGTATAACCAAAAAAATGGAAAATTATATAAGTAACAAAAACATTTCTATTTGGGAAAATCTTAACCATTAGATCTATGCTTTGTTGTTAGGTTTTGAATTTCAAATTTTCTTATCAAATGGTTTTTACTATTTTAAGAATTTTTTTTGTATAACAAAAAAAATTGAAAAATTAATTAGATAAGCAACAAAAACACCTATATTTGGAAAAATCTTCATCATTTTTTTGTATAAAAAATTACGATTAGTGATAAACAATTATTACATTCGAATCGGTCACACTACTATGACAAAACGACAACATTTTTATAACTAAATATATTCATCATAATTTGATAAATAATTCCGTCACAAATTTTAGTCACAGGAACATGCTTTTGTTTTTTAATGTTTGTTAATAATTTACTCCCATCTCTAAATGGACTAGTGACTTGTGTAGTTTAGATTTTATATATGAAAAATTATATCATTAGCAATAGCAATGCAAAATTTATTTTCTATTTTTCCGTTAAGGAGTGTGGAGAAACCTGGGATTAAATTTGGTTAGGTGCACAACCACTTGCGTAAAGGCTCTTGGTAGCAATGTAACATCAAGTTTATATTCATAAACCAACTATATTTATTTCTAGCTAGATTTTTTATGAAACTAATTAAAGTCATGGGGCCAAAAGAACAGGTTAGCAGAAAAATATCCTTATGGAAGGACAAGTGACTAGTATATAAATAGGTTGGGATATATAATGATTGAATACTGCAATATGTTTATAAAAAAATGAATATATAAAAATACTTCAAGGTTCAATAGATATGAATATTTTGTTTGATGGATGTGTACTCAGTTTGATTTTAATTTTCTTTTTCAAGTTGTCTTGTATAACACTAAATGTGTTCTCCAAAGGTTTATTTTATATGGATGTTGAAAATTCCATGTTGAAATTTATTTGGAGGTTTAAAATTCCATGTTGAATTATGGGGGATATTCTTTATCTCTAGACGTTAACACGCTTAAATATTATATAGAGAAAAGGGAAACTTTGTAATAACCTATAACGTAAATTCGTGCAGGATTCTAGATTCGATAATAATAATCACACGTCAATTTGAAGTGTTTAAATATATATATATATATATATTCTGATTAATATTTGAATAATATTTAGCGTATGGTTTTCCCAAAAGCGACCCAGTAAACAATTCCTCAGTGGATAAATGGGTCTTCTTCTTCTCTCGCAAATCTTATCCAAATAAGTCCACGTAAATTTGTCTTAATCTTATTATTATACATATAAAAAAGACACATGCATGACTCAAACCTTTCCATTGACGAAGAGGCAAAGTCTTGTTAAAGTGTACCCCCAAGAGAGGCAAGTCTTAGTTTAAGTCCACCACCTCCCAAGAATGCAAAATAGGATGCGTAAATTGATATAACTCTTAGTTAAAGATACAAATTCCAGTTACAAAAAAAAAAAAATTCAATCTAATTTTTGGGTTTCCTGTGAAGAAATATACATAAAAATCAAGATTAGAACATGCTTTGTCAATCGAATCCTATTAGGTATCAAAATTCATGATCAAGGTTTATGCCCATATAGGACTACTTGTTGCTTCCATAACTTCAATTTCAAAATTATCTGTGTAAGTAGTAATGCAAAAAAATTGGTATTAAATGTGTTAATTAATTTTTTGGTTTATAAAATTGAAAAACAAACATTAATATTTGGGTTCCCTGGATGAAAGTTTGCTCTCATTTTCAAAAAATAAATTAATTTAAATGTTCTTCACAAAGATTGAGAATTTGACGGTATTGTTTCTAACTTTATTTCATTTGTTTTTTGTTTTTTTTTTATAAGTTCTTTATTTCATTTGTTGTTGTTTGATAGAAGTTATCCAAACAAAAGAAAAAAAAAACAATTCCGTGAGTAACATTTTTCAATTCGATTTCTAGTTTGTGGTATTCATTGCTATTAGACCTATAGTTTACGTGATATCTTTAAGTCTTTTATTTATCGAATGACAACAAGATTCTAGGTCTAGACAGATGATCAAAATATGTTATATGATTTCATCCCAAAACCGACCTCTAGACTTTGCCTGAGATCCTTATCATCCTAAGTTCTGAGTATACATCAAAGGAAAAAAATACTCAATTAAACGCATAACCTTAAAATGTAGGCTACTTGTATTATACAAAGAACTTGTAGCATTAACAAATTCAAAAGTACATGGGATGTCATATAATAAGTTATGCCAAATAAATAATAATGCAGTTGGCTGACCCGCAAATGAATCTCCAACCCTTGGGAGCAAGAAAGAAGAAAGCAAACCCACCCTGTCACATTTGACATCACCAAAAAGTGGAACTTTATATTAAATTTTCACCTAGATGAATGATTGAAGTTCCAACAATTATAAGCAAAGTAGGGACGACAAATGTTGTTTTGAGGCTATAAATTCAATTTAATTTGGAAAAAGTGAACTATCTTATGATTAAAAAAGTAAAAAGAGCCTAGTATACTGTTATTTTAAGTAGGTGATGTGTCAAGTGATGTGAGCAATCACTTCCTGCCACCAGCTACTACACTATTACCTCAGGAGTGGGGGCAAAAGCCAGAGCGGTCCAAAAGCCGAAGTTATATTATAAATCTTACGTGTTTATCTTATGTTAATCCATGTGACGATCGATTCCAATTACTATAACATACCTTTTGACAAAGTAGATTCCAACTAGTATTGTAACATATAATGATACGAGTGTTTCCATAAGTTTGTAATAAGCGACTTCTTTTCCCAACATTATTGCCATACAGCAGTCGTTTTCGTATTCGATGTCATTCGTAGGAGAAAGGCCAATTAGTACCCAAACTCTTCTCAGATGTGCTAATTAGTACCTCTACTTTTGACGTGTGCCAATACGTACCTCAACTACGCAAAATCCTACTTTAGATAG
The DNA here is from genome assembly GCA_900406245.1 of Odontarrhena argentea. Lineage (NCBI taxonomy): Eukaryota > Viridiplantae > Streptophyta > Magnoliopsida > Brassicales > Brassicaceae > Odontarrhena > Odontarrhena argentea. The sequence goes on along the minus strand of OVAF01002855.1, from coordinate 10,650 downwards.
CCATACTTCTCGAAATTTGTCCAAACCAACCCCTCTCCTTCAAATCAATTTTAATTTCCAATTTTGCCTTTAATTTTCTCCTTTAAATCAATTTGTTTTTATAATTTAAACAAAACCTATAAATAAATATTTTAAAAATGCAAAAAAATATAAAATAAATTTTAAATTTTTTTATAATATTTTATAGAATTTGAGGGTTTGTAATCTAAGGTTAATGATTCAAACCCTAAACCCTAAAATTATGAACACTAAAAACCGTTTTAAACCCTAAATCCCTAAAATATAAACTCTAAAACCTTTAAAATTAAACTCAAATACTTATTCAATACTAAACCCTAAACCCTACAAATTTAAAATCTTAAATTATAAGTTAATACTTATGTTTTAAAATGCGTATTCCGATCTGTTTTGTACCATTTAAGATTTAAAAATTTAGAATTACAGATTATAAATTTGTAGTTTTGATTTTTAGTGTTTATTAAGTATTTAGGTTAAGTTTTAAAATTTTTAGAGTTTGTATTTTAGGGATTTAAGATTTAAAACGTTTTTTAGTGTTTATAATTTTAGGGCTTAGGGTTTGAATCTACCTTAGATTACAAACCCTAAAATTTTATAAAATATTGTAAAATATTTTAAAATTTATTTTATATTTTTTGTATTTTTAAAATATTTATTTCTAGATTTTGTTTAAATTATAAAAACAAATTGATTTAAAAGAGAAAATTAAAGACAAAATTAGAAATTAAAATTGATTTGAAGGAGAGGAGTTGGTTTGGACAAATTTCCAGAAATACGGATACCTAAAGTAGAATTTTGCGTAGTTGAGGTACGTAATAGCACACGTCAAAAGTAGATGTACTAATTAGTACATCTGAGAAGAATTTGGGTACTAATTGACCTTTCTCCCTAGGAGTTAAACCCAAGTACATGACTATGTTATTATTCTCAAAAGAAATGGGCCAAATAAAACTATGTGACCGGCCCAACTAGTTACATCCAGCCTCTGAACTCTGAACTCCGATATATGTAGACTATATTCCAAGAGATCAACGATGCACAACAAAACCCAAAAAACATGATACACATATTTAAAAGACCCATAAAGCAAAACATCGCCCTCTTAAAAACTGATGGATAACTTAGAGCTCAGCATCATCCGCCAAGGCTTCTTTAACACGTTTGGACTTGTGAGCCGCGGTCTCTTTAGCTTCCTCCGATTTCTTTGCAGCTGTGTCGTAGCTCTCTGACGCTTTATCTTTAGCGGACTCCAAAGTCTCATCGGTTTTGGATTTCGCCGTCTCCTTGGCGCTCTTACTACTTTTCTCCGTTTCTTCCTTCAACTTCTGAGCCTTCTCCTTAGCCGCACTAGTCATATCGCTCGCTTTCTCCTTCGCCGCCTCAGCAGTCTCCTCTAACTTCGCCTTAGCCTCTTCTGCTTTGCTTTTAGCTGTTTCTTCGTTCTTGATTCCGATTTTCTCTTTAGCCCATTCAGTCCAAGTCTCATCGTCACTATCTCCCGATAAACTATCTTTAGCTTGCTTTGACTTGTGAGCCGCGTCATCTTTAGCTTGCCCAGCTGCATCATAGCTTTGGGATGCCTTGTGATACACGTCATCTTTAGCTTGACCAGCTGCATCATAGCTTTGTGATGCCTTGTCTTTCAAGTAATCAACAGTCTCACCGGCTTTCGTTTTCGCCGTCTCGTAAGCTCCTTCCGATTTCTCTTTCGCCGCTCCGACCGCTTCCCCTGCTTTCCGTTGAGCAGTCGCTCCATAAGTGTCGTCTTGCACCGTGGTCGTTGTGTGAGTGGTTGGGACGCCGTCTTCGTGCTTTAGTCCGACCTTCTCCTTGGCCCAATCGGTCCATGTTTCATCTTTAGCCGCTTCCTCCTGCACAGTGGCTTGGACACAACACAAAGCTGTGAGTACCAAAGATACCATAACCAAACCGTACACTCTCCTCTCTAAACCCATCTTAATTAGTTGCTACCAATCGATCACAAAACTACTAAAATATCTCTCTCTCTCTCTCTCTCTCTAGCTGTCAAAATCTATCAGAAAGTGGACTGTATGGTTTTGTCCGAACATTGGTTGCTCTGTTTATGTAGTAGTTGGAAACGAGATGAGTTGAAGACACGTGTCCAACAACGTGGCGAGTAATTACTTCTTGTGGTGTTTTCGAGCTTGGATTCGTGTTAAGTGTTTCTTTACACGTGTTACCGACATAGTTTTCGGGAAAATAGTCTACCGACTTGATTTTCGTGACAAATACTCTGCCGACTTGCAATTTTAAATGGAAGTAAGTATAGAGATAGTATCAAATATAGAAATGATCTCTCTTTTTAAATTATTCCTATCTTATTATTCCCTCTGATTGCGTACGTGAATTTTGTAATTATCGAATTTATCCAGGATTGGATAAGTGGATTTTAAGAGAGCACAATATCCATATTCAATTATTTGTATATAATATAATTCATGAAGGTAAATGGGAAGAACAAAACTTATATAGATCATATCATGATTTAATAGTAAATTAACTATCTGTTTTAATAATTGCGTGAAATATAAAATTAGAGATATCTTTTAAATTTATAAATTCGTCTGAGTAGATGAAAAAACTGGTCAATTTATCGGAGATTCGTCGATTCAACGTATCTGTCCAATATGTAAGATAATTTATTGAAATTTGGTTTTACATAAGCATGTGTTTTGTTACAAGATCAATGTGTCAATTATGTAGAGGGGAGCTATTTCTTCACAAATTTATTGTATCCATAATTACTTTTGCTAAATTTTCTTTCATACAAAATTATCACAAACCTGAAAAAGGATTTGAAACTTCCATGAGCCATTAAAGAAATGTTGTGTACCCTCGCACTTGGCAGTCCTGCAGGAATTGATTATGTTTTAGGGTATTACGTGGCAAATTGTCAGGATTACCAAATATTTTGTTGTTTTCAAATATACAAATATAAAAAAGAAAACTATGTTTTTACTTTCTGGTTATCGATTGAAGATGATTTGCAAAAACTATTTACAAAAATAGTAATTAAAAAAAAAACATATGCAAAAAACGAATTGATGACGTTTTTTCGGTATTGTCGATATATGCAAGAGAGTCCATCTGCACAACCTAGCTAGTTGCATTTAAACATAAATCATAATCTAGATGTCAATCATTTTGTTATTTAAAAATAAAACTTTGACATCAGAAATGGATAGTAAAATCAAATTATGAGTCGACTATTACAATTTTTCGATATCTTAATTAAAATTATATTAATATTCTGGAAAAAGGAAATCTTTCTTGGTTTTTGGAAAGAAAAGAAAAACTTAAAACATTCAAATATTTTACAAATATTTTATTGTCAAATAATTTATGAGACATAATTTAAAACATTCATAAAATTACACGTTAGATTTTCACTCATGTTGGTGGGCATGGTATTGCGAGTTCTATATATACCAAATAATTTGTTCATCATAAAATCATGTAGGATCTTCTATATATGGTAAGATCAAAATAATTAATGTTTTTTCCGCTGGCAAACTCACGTAAAGAGTTGTTTGTAGAGATGGGTTTTGTCTAAAACTCAGTGCGGTTTGGGTAAGCAAAGCAAATGGGCTTAAAAAGAGTTGCAAGTTAGACAAATAGCAAAACCCTAATATATACTGGCGCTCCTATATGCTTTCTTTAGAGCAGACAGACATCGAGAGAAACCAATGTCGATTTCGGATCTTCCATGCGACATAGAATCAGAAATACTCTCTAGGGTTCCTACAAAGTCTCTAGCCAATTTGCAAACCGTTTGCAAACGATGGAACACTTTGTTCAGGGATCCGAAATTTCGTCAAAAAGAACTTGGGTAAATCAGCAAAGGAGATGATCTTTCTGAAGAATAGGAGGAGTCTTTATTCAATTAACGTCAATCTCCTTGATCAATCCATGGAGTTTAGAGGTAAACTTGAAGTTGACCAAATGTATGACATCTGTCAGTGCGAGGGTTTAATAATTTGCGAAACAAACACTGGACTCGTGGTTTGGAACCCATGCACCGGGGAAACCACGAGGATCAAACCGAGACGTTACAAGAGTTCTGACATCTTTGCTCTTGGATACGAAAACAGTTGCCATAGCTACAAAATCTTGAAGTTATCTTGCCTCCGCAAAATCAAAAAAGAATTCTATACTGATGTGTTTGAAATCTATGAACATAGCTCTGACTCATGGAGGGATCTTGATGTCAAGACGCATAAATGTTGCATATTATCTCGTGGCGTGTCTTTGAAAGGAAAGGCTTACTGGATCGCTTCAGATAAAGAAGCCCCCTCTGATGAATTCATACTCAGTTTTGATTTCAAAACAGAGAGATTTAGGCGACTCTCTGTTCCGTATCAGAGTGATAATCATGGAGCTAGGGTGGTTCTATCAGGTTTTAGAGAACAACAGCTCTCGGTGTTACGACAAAACGTTCATGTCTTTTTATTCGAGATTGAGATATGGGTGGCGGATAATAATATTGATGAGGCCAATGAGGTGTTGTGGAACAAATACTTAGTAGTGGATCATGTTAAATTCAGCATAGGAGGTTTGAGGTGGGTGACAAGTTTCCTTTTGGACCAAGAGAATAAAGTGGCAGTCTGTTGTAGTACAGACTTGATGATAAATGGAGAGTGGAAGACCAAAATTCACATTGTGGGTGAGGATATGCATAAACAAGTTTATGAAGAGATCAAAGAGGGATCTGACCAGCTACTTCTCCTCAGTTATGTTCCAAGTTTGGTTCATGTTCACAAAAATAACCCATAAGACAAGAAGGGTGAAACACAAGCTAGGAGCCACTTCCTCTCGACTATGTTCCCAGTTTGATTCACATAGAGAAAGATACACACCAAATGGTAGATCCTTGTTTAGCCTATTGAATGACATAGTTTCCTTGTTTTCGAGATTAGTCAAAACTTAATTTCTGTTTCTGTTTAGATAATAAATAGAATAACTGGTGGATAAAGATTTTATTTGTTCACCTTTTTGGCTTTTCCTTTTGAAATTCGATTGGTTATGTTGTCTTCTACTCAGATGCTTTCTTCTATATATACTGGTATACAGAATTTTTCATATAGAGAAACTAAACTCAACATATGAGCCTTCATATATTATATTATGTTCCAAATTAGAACTCTTACAAACTGCTTAAGCTGCATACAAGGATAGTTTTCTTGTAACGCAAACCCAAGATTATAATTAAATTATCTAGTAGCTTAAAGAAAACACAAGAGCAATTGAGGTGAAATACCTTTTAGTCTAGGTTATCTTTATTAATCGTGTGAATGAATAAATTTACAAACCAAAGACTCCTATATAAACACCCAAAACCCGACATAAACTATAGATACAAAGGAAGATATGAATTAATGCAACTTATGTTAAGAGCTTTTAATCTTATAGAATTTGGCTATGAAAAGTAAAGTAGTACAGATACAATGCTTGTCTAGTTCAATTGGTCTTGTAGATATATTACATATTTATGTTCTCCTTCACATTGAGAGAGATCACAAGCTTCCGAATTCAATGGTTCAATTTATTTACCAAAAATAACTCTATTTCCAATAGCAGAAAGCCAGAAACCTCACATCTTGTGACTGTAATAAATCCTCCTTGACACTGAAGAATCCACGGTGAACTTCCTTGAGTAGTTTCAAAACATTGGCCAATTTCCCTTCGTTTTCATTCTCGTCGCTTTTTTACCAATAATATTTCACTAAACCACCTTCCACTAGAGACACTTAACCTAAGTGTCTTAACCTTTAAAATAATAATTTGTGTTATAAATGTTTTTTTTTATTCAAATTTTGTTTGATAAAAAAAAATTCAATTTTTTTTTAATTATTTATTCACCCAAATTAAGAACTACAAAAATTATTTAAATTATTTATGTTACGTTTTAAAAAACACATATATATATTGTACATTACACGGTATATTGTACATTACACGGAATGTTAAACATATTTTACAAAACCTAAAAACAAATCAAAACATAAAATCTAAAGTTAAGCCTTAATATATGTTAATAAATAGAGATGGGGTTTTTAAAAAACTCTGTGGGCAACAGACTGTGCGGACCTTCAGAAGATCATCCGAGACCCTACAGCTTGGCCGGCGTTTGATGTCTACTGGGACATATTCGTAGAGCGAAGACGGCGTNAAAAAATTAAAAGTTTGGTTAAAAAAAAAAAAAAAAAAAAAACACTCTGTGGGCTAAGCAAAAGTAATGGGCTTAAAAAAAATTGCAAGCTATTTGGGTTGCCGTGAGATAAAAGGAATTATAGAAAACCCTAATTTATATTGGCGCTCCTATATGCTTTCTTTAGAGCAGACAGACATCGAGAGAAAACAATGTTGATTTCGGATCTTCCATGCGACATAGAATCAGAAATACTCTCTAGGGTTCCCACAAAGTCTCTAGCCAATTTACAAACCGTTTGCAAACGATGGAACACTTTATTCAGGGACCCGTATTTCGTCAAAAAGAACTTTGGTAAATCAGCAAAGGAGATGATCTTGTTGAAGAATGTGAGCAGGCTTTATTCCATTAACGTCAATCTCCTTGATCAATCCATAGAGTTTAGAGGTAAACTTAGTCGTCTAAAGGATTCAGAAGATGACAAAATATATGACATATTTCACTGCGAGGGTTTACTATTGTGCACCACGTTGGGAAACACTAGACTCGTGGTTTGGAACCCATGTACTGGCGAAATCAAGAGGATCAAACAGAGACGTTACAATGGGAGTCTTGAAAATTTTGCTCTTGGATACGAAAACAGTTGCCATACCTACAAAATCTTGAAGTTATCTTCCGTCTACAACACCAACGAATGGTTTCATACTGATGAGTTTGAAATCTATGAAGATAGCTCTGATTCATGGAGGGTTCTTGATGTCAAGACGCATAATTGGAACATAAGATCTCAAGGCATGTCTTTGAAAGGAAAGGCTTACTGGATCGCTTCAGATGAAGAAGCCCCCTCCGATGAATTCATACTCAGTTTTGATTTCACAACAGAGCAATTTAGGCGACTCTCTGTTCCGTATCAGAGTGATTATTTTAAAGGTTCGGCGGTTCTATCAGGTTTTAGAGAACAACAGCTCTCGTTGTTACAACATAAGTATTTTTTTGATTCATTAAAGATTGACATATGGGTGACGGATAATAACAGTGATGAGGCCAATGAGGTGTTGTGGAATAAATTCTTACTAGTGGATCATGGTAGATTCATGATGGAAGGTTTGGAGTGGGTGACAAGTTTCCTTTTGGACCAAGAGAATAAAGTGGCAGTCTGTTGTACTGTAGCCTCCACACTTGAGGAGCGGAAGACCAAAATTCACATTGTGGGTGAGGATATACATAAACAAGTTTATGAAGAAATCGTAGAGATATCTGACTGGCCACTTCTTCTCCTCAATTACGTACCAAGTTTGGTTCGCATTCACAAAAATAATCCACAAGACATGAAGGTGAAACACAAGGAGCCACTTCCTCTCGCCTGTCATCCAAGCTCGATTCACATTAAGAAAAATGCACCAAAAAGTATTTCCTTGTTTAATAAGATTAGTCAAAAAGTTAAGTTATGGCTATGTACGTAGGTAGTTGGGAGAAATTACAAACTGGCTAAAGCTTTTAAATATTGTTCATCTTTTTTTGGCGCTTTTGTTTTCGAAATTAGATTGGCGATGTAATTAACTAATTATATATCTACTCCGATGCTTTCTCCATGGACTGGATATATAAACTTCGACATATATATGATCCTTAATTAGTACTCAACAGTTGACTGCTTCACAAGGATAGTTTTCTTGTAACGCAAACCCAAGATCATAATCAAAAGGCTGCTTTAAATATGTATCCAAATCACCTTCCCTAGCTAGTCTTACAATTAATGCATTGTTGCTTAAATCGAACACAAGCAATGATCTCTAGGAAACCCTTTTATAACATCCTTCAGCCAAGTAAAACCTTAAACCCAAAACATATCCAAATTGTGCAGAATAGTAATTAATGAAGATTTGAAATAATTCAACGTATAATATACATATTGGCTATGAAAAGTAAAGTACAACAATGCTTGTCTAGTTCATTTGGCCTTGAAGATGTATTACCTAACAAATTTCAGGTTATGAAAAGTAAAATTTATGTTCTCTTACACTTTGAGAGAGATCACGAGCTACCTAATTGCAATGATTTAACTGTTTCTCAATTTATAGACCAAAAATGATGAAACTTATTCGACAGTTTGAAGTCTATTTCCAGTAGCAGAAATCTCACGTCTTGTGACTCTAGTAAATCCTCCTTGACTCTGAAGAATCCACTGTGAATTTCCTTGAGTAGTTTCAAAACATTGGCCAATCTGCCGTCCTTTTCATTCTCGTCGCTCTTCTCCTCTGAGAAAGACTTTGAACCTTGTTGGCTTTTGACTCTGAAATAGTTATACTTTCTAATCTCCACTAGGTTACTCTTGTGATGGGGCCAAACATCACGTGTATCATCCACAATCACCACTCCCCGCTCATCAGCCAAAACCAAATCAAGCGTCTTCTCACAAGGACTCTCGTCTCTTGTAATCACTCTGTTCGCAAAATATATTTTGTCGGGATCAATACGCTCCAACACTTTTCCAGCGTATTCGCGATTACCCATTGTATACACATACAGTTTGAACATCTTACTGGCTTCTTTCAAGAACTTCTGGAGAAAAGGCCGTAGCTTAATCATGTACTCACAATCCAACATCCATAAATCTGTTCTTGTAGGTGAATTTGCTTCTGCTATGAGATACTTCTCTGCTTCGGAGAGCTCTGAAACCCTAGTGGAATGGAGAAGCGTGTGGTCCAAGTCAAGTACAAGGTGAAGCTTCTTCTCGTGGACACAATAGGATTGCGTTATAAAACGTTTTGTCAAAGTTGCGGCCTCATGGCTTAGCTGTAAACCGGGGAAGATATAATCGAAAGATGGGCCTTTGCTTTTGTCCACCGTCGATTTACAGACCATGCAGATTCCGTGACGAACATACCAGTGAGCGCAGGTACTACGAGACGAGGACTTTTTGACCACTCGTTCATATTCAAGAGAAAGAATTTCAACAAGAGACATGATTATTTCTAATAAATATAGTGTCTTCGTAGGATCAGTAGAAATCAAAGCGCAAAAGAGAATCACAAACTTTATCAGAGAGAAACAGACAGCAGAGAGTATGATTTTAGGGGTATTCTTAACAAAAACTCTTAAATTTATAGGAATAAGTAAATCCTATTTCCACTCGAATTTGAATTCAGAGAGTATGATTTTAGGGGTATTCTTAACACAAACTCTTAAAATTATAGGAATAAATAAATCCTATTTCCACTTGAATTTGAATTCCTTTTTCCGAGTGGTTCTGTGTACTCATTAAAAAAAAAAAAAAAAAATCCTAAATCTATTTACAATGACATTCATCTTATTTATTTTACTTAGAATTTGAAAAATCATGTCTTTCACAAACATATTTTATATGTATTAGCTTTAAATATATACATGATGATATAATTAATCTATAAATTTAGTTTTATATTAATATTAAGATTTTGTGAGTTTTTTTAACTATGTTGTTTAGTATATTTATAAATTTATGGCAAATATATTTAGATAGTATGTTGAATGGTAATAAAATTGGGTGGATGAATTTTCGGTCAACTCTTTAATCTTAGGTTATTTGATGCACTCAACCCATTTCCCTAAATAAAAATAATGAATTCTTTTCAAATTACAAAATGGTCACAAGATGAAATAAATTATTGTTTTGTGTAGAATTTAAGAACCAAATAAAATAATTTTCTTATATAATGGATAGAGAGGAGTAACAACTATATATAGTTTATAATAGTAAAACACACACACACATACATAACATATTAGTCATTTAAAAAACATAAAAATGCTATTGGTTGAAAATTTAGGATATTTTAATAATAATAATAATAATAATTATAATTATAATAATATTATTACATATTCTCCTATTAAAAGATATAACAACATATAGATATTTGAAATACAAAACTTTGGAATGTGTTGATGGGTTACAAATGGTTAATGCAATACAGTGAAAAAGATTAAATTACCAATATAATTAACCAAACGTGAGGTAACATGTTACTCATTTATAGAACTTTTGTCTAGGGTAAATAATAACAATTAAAAAAAAAAAAATGGGTTCGTTACTCAAATTTACTTGCTCTTGTATAAATTTATAGGCAAGAAGTAAATCCTATTTCTAGTTGAATTTGAAGGGGTTCTGAAATTGCATCCTTTCGAAGTTGTTTTGTGTGAGAGTACAAAAAAAAAACAAGTAATCCTAATTTCTATCTGACTTGGAATCTTTTTCCTGGTCACATGAATTAAACTTTCAATTTAACTAATTGGCTATTTCAATATAGTTTTCCTTTTAGTAAATAAGTTATTTTAAGTTTTCCAGTGCAACTTTATATCACAAGTATCTTGGTTAACCCTAGCTAGTCAAAATTAATGAAAATTATAATGTAAGTATATATATATGGGAAAATTACCCAAAATAGACCAAATTTTGGTTTTAAAAGCAAAAATGGACTCAA
>OVAF01002854.1:0-14236 GCA_900406245.1 Odontarrhena argentea | reverse complement strand
TTTGCAAATATATTAAAACAGTAGTTTTGCAAAATAGTGTTTTAATAGTGGTGTTTGTTAGAATTATCCAGATTTTTCCCTAATATCAAAAAATGTATTTAAGACATAATTTATCATGATAACAATTGTTCTTTTGTTTAAAACACAAATTTATTTTTGATGTAATTATTGAAAGTTAATAGATAATAATAGAAAAAATAAATGGGGAGGGACTAAAATGAAAACTATATACTAAAAAGAGACACATAGCAGCCTCTCGTGAATAGTTGAGGAAGGGAACCCTTCTTTATTATAAAGATTAATCATTTCAGTGTAGTGATATTTTATTAATTTATTGAAATAAAATTTTGTGAATATATTATAGTATAGTATTTGGTTTCTAAGTTAATTTTGGAATCAAATTTTTTTATTAATTTATGAAGTATTGATTTTAAAAGTTCTACTCTATATTTATAGTCATTAAAACCTCATTAACTTAATTTGATAATTTTATAGATTGATCTTCTAATTACTTTGTATGATTACAGTGATTTAATTTACCTTAATGCACCGATATAATGTGCTGAATTATATAAAATGGTGAGACATAATTATAGTGTTATAAATGAATCGTATTGACTATAGCAAAATAAATTACTCTCTCTATTTTATAATATATATTTTTTTGTTTGAAAGATTTGTCTTATTTTGTAAAAAATATCATTTTATATTTTAATATATTTTTTAACATTGATTTTCTATTTTAATTTTAAATTTTTTTTAAAATATGAACAGTCAATAATTTTTAGAGATATAAGAGAAATTATAATACATTTTTTTCATTTGGGTAAAAACTGTAAAACAATTAGAATAACCCTTATTCTTAAATAAATGGAGTATATATATATATAATATGTTGAAATTGTGATGTGGGTCCGATCCGAACTCCGAAGTACTGATTAAAGTAGAGTTATCCCATACGTGGACCACCAACATTACATATGATTAGACTAGAAATCAAATATTTAATCTAAAATTTTAACTTATCTTCAAATTAAACGGCTAGTTATTGGAACTAGGATGAGGTTGTTGGTCTGCATGTTCATATAAACATATGGTTATGCATAACAAAACATNAGCCTGCCCCCCAAAAAAAAAAAAAAAAAAAAAAAAAGTCTGCCTCTCACGTATATAATGATTATACATATAAGTTAATTAATCAGGTACCGGAACTTAATATAACTGCGTTGTAGGTTCTACGAAATCATGTAAATAATGAAATAGATCACTTTGCTTAGCTTACACCAAGAAAAAAAAAAAAGGATAAAAAGTTAAGTATTTTGTTAAAAATAATAATTTATAGTTTGCTGAAGCTCTATTTTTCGTTTTGCCAACATTTGAAACATTTTAGTAGGGTTTTTTTTTCAGTGATTAGCTCTGTTTACCGTTTATTATACTTTTTTGTAAGTTATATTTAGTGACAATTGTTTTTTTTTTTTGGTTTGCGGTTTCATCACATACAAAAAAAAAAAATAGTAAACAATAAACCAAATTGATTACAAGCTCATAGAATATATATAAAGGCTAGAAAAATTTAAAATAAGAAAACAAGAACTAATCTTGGTTAGATTATGTGTGAGATAGTTGTATTTACACAGGGGAGCTATGGAAACAAGGCCAAAACCATTACAAAATTTTATCCCAAATTTTTATTTGTCGATATTTACAAATATACCTTCAAACTAAATACATATACCCATATTGAAAAGTGTTCAACTTTCCTCTTCCAAGAGCAATACCCACATAAGCTTCAACGTATCAATCTTGCCAACATAAGAGCATGACAACACATCGTTTGATGATGTAAAGCTTAGCTCTTTGCTCTCTAAGAACACCACCAAGTCCTCTACTACTCGATACTCTTCTCTTGGAAACTCCCATCTTCGATATATATATATAAGAGAATTAGTTGTTTTAATTTTGTTAATTGATGGTTATAGTTTTGATGAAGAGAAAAGTATGTAAGAAAGGTCTTTTATAGAAGAAGAAGAAGAGAGATGTAGGGACAACAATTCGAAGTCGCGCGTGAAGGTGTACCCCAACCCACCCGACACTGTCTCTCACCATCCACTTGTGACACAAGTCTTGTGTTAAGTGTCAAATCATTTTCAGTCTTTAGAGATAGATGATTGTAATGCAGTGCTGGTTTGGATCGGTGTTGCCCTTGTATTATTTGTTAGAATTTCAGTGGGCTAAAAATGTACGTGTGACTTTTAAACACATATATATGGAATTTCGAAGTTCTTATTGGTTGTACATGTGNATTTGTTAGAATTTCAGTGGGCTAAAAATGTACGTGTGACTTTTAAACACATATATATATGGAATTTCGAAGTTCTTATTGGTTGTACATGTAAGGACACCCCGGGTCTCAGTGGCAACTTTATTCAAGTCTTGCACTTAAAAATTCCTTAAACTTACATTCCGAATGGTGAGAGTGGATTGGGCGGTACGTACATCTTGCAGGAGAAGAATTGCGGTTAATGAAACATAAACCATCCGGATTGATGTTCTAATGGTGAAAAAAGAGAAGGCAATGCGAAATATGTATTATTATAAATATATTGTTATAAAAATTTATGTTAAATATCATTTTTAATTAAATTTGTGAATTTAGCTCTTAATTAAGCAATGACTAAATATTTTACACATTTTTTCAAAACGTATATTTACATATTTTATTACAAATTAAAATGATCAAATATAATTATTATAGATTTCATTTATAAAGTACACATTAAATCTTTAAAAGTCAAATATTACAAATTAATAATTACATGGTATCTTGATTTTCCCATAACATATTTGCAATATATTCTCCTATTTGCACCATATGTTCTCCATATGCTATCTCTGCTGCTTTCGTGTTATCTAACGACTCACAATCCGTTTACTATTCTCTAATCCTTAATACTGTAAAATGTGGATTTGAAATAGAGAAAGTCCGGAAACGTCCTCGTAAACAACGTACGCCGCGGATACATCGTGAAAATTTTTAAAACACGAAATAAAATACGTCATTAGCGAAATATAAAATGTAAATTCAACGGGCACAAAATACATAAAAAACCATAAAATAAATAAATTTGTTTCGTAACATAAACGGGATATGGTGAAACACAACCAACTCAACTTACTCTTCGTCTCTTGAATAACTCTCTTGTGCTTCATTTATACTTCCATTTGTTCCTTGTACAGTTTCCCTAATATTGAATAGAGTCAATAGACCTCCAGGTCTAGGTGTTTTTTGAAATATGTCCCGTTTCAAAATAATTTGTGAAACCAAATCCCGATGATGCCGCTTCTGAAACTTGTTGTTGAGTATTCCTCATGCTTCCTACCTGGCCTCTAGTTGAAAATCCATGCTCGACATTTGTTGCAGTCGTTCTCGATGAGCCACGTTGTTACAATGAGTTTCTTATTCGAGTTTCATTTGTACTTGCATACTAGTTCTTCTTTTTCTTCCTCTTGTCTTTCTTTAGGAATTCTTCTAGCTTCTTCATATTTCCCTTGTAAGACCGGGAACACCATTAAAGTGGTGCGTGTATTTATCTCTTGATCTAATGAAGTTTTGGAGGAGAGTCTCCCACGAGATGTACATGCGTTCCAGGGAACTCGTTAAAGCTTGCATGTTCTAGCTTAAGCACTCATCAACATCATTAATTGGCTTATCTTAGAGCACAAGTAAGACCTTGATTCATCCGCAAGAATCAACACTTCTATTTAACTTTAACAATTCTAGCCGAGATTATGTATGTTGTGTAACCAATATGGCAATGGCAAAATCAATTTGGTATTGTTAACCTGCAACGTAGGGGTGGGCCTTTAAATTGAACCGAATTGGTCGAACCGAACCAAGTTCGATGTGAAGAGAAATACATCGATGGGTTGACATGAAAATAAAATTCGGGTTTTCGGTGTAAAACCGAACCGAACCGAAACACCAAATGAGACCGATTTTTCATTATTTTCTATTTTTTTATTTTATGTGTATTTTAAGTTTTGGGTTTGTAAATTGGATAATTGCTTTTCAATTTTTATTAGATTCATTGTTATTTGTCCCAACTTAAAAAAAAAAAAAAAAAAACAAGATCTAAACTTTTTTTGTGGCTCATGTTGTATTTTAAATTGAATAACGGAAAATGTATAAAATTTCCGTTTAATACGATGTTTTTTTTCATCGAAATCCGAACCGACTTGTATGACTTCTGAACCAAACCGAACCAAAATTCAATATTAATATAATTCGGATGATTTTTTTAAACCCTGAAATACCGAAAAACCGAGTCCACCCGAACTCCCGCCCCTACTCCAATGTACGTATGAGCAATTAAATTTAATTTACACATCCAATCAAAAAAAGAAAAAGAAGAAAAAGCCTTAATCGTAATTATACTGGGCTTTGGTGGTCCACGGCCCACATAAGTAATCTTCCCATCGAAACTCCAAAATCTTCGAGTCCGTTGCATAACCACCATTCACCACCGCAAATGTTGTCCAGAAATCATCAAAACAGTCCTTTATTAACCGGCGATCGATTAACACCGTCGAGATACTTCGCCGGAGCTCCGGCCAACTTCTCCTGTTTCCCGCTCTCTGGTTTTCCCTTCTCTTACTTCTTTCATCAAGTGAAACTGTTCGATGTTTCTTTCGAACTTTGTTGTTATTTGTATTCTTTTGCATTTTGACATTTCTGAACTCAGTGTGTATTAGGTTTCTGTTTTGCAGGCAAGAAGAATTCATGTTCTCTTACAAAAAAAAGGTATGTAATAAAAACTGAATTCAATAACATTTTTCTTATATTGATTTTGTTATTAGGATACATTTTATAGGATTCAAGCTATCCAAAACACATTACAAGTTAGGAGAAATCCATTTCTAGAACGTGGAAGAGTATCGCCTCGTCTTCTTGTGCCTGATCACATACCAAAGCCTCCATATGTTGAGTCTAGCAAATTGCCAGATATATTAAGTGAATTTCAGATTCCTGACTCCAATGGCATTGTCAAAATGAAGGCAGCTTGCCAGCTCGCTGCTCGCGTGTTAGACTATGCAGGAACTTTGGTTAGAGTAAGTATAGATGAGCTTGATCTTGCGAATCTCTGATTCCCATTGAATCTCTTTGGTCGTTTCTTTTAATGATTCTGCAGCCATTTGTTACCACCGATGAAATCGACAAGGCAGTGCACAAGATGATCATTGAGTGCGGTGCTTATCCTTCACCTCTAGGATATGGAGGATTTCCTAAAAGTGTTTGCACATCAGTTAATGAATGCATGTTTCACGGGATTCCGGATTCCCGTCAGCTACAGGTCTGGAGTACAAAACTTCTTCTTAAGTATGACACATTTTTGTAGAAAGGAATCTTATTACTAATAAGCCTTGTTTTCTACAGAACGGGGATATAATAAACATCGATGTTGCAGTTTACCTGGATGTAAGTCTTCAAGCTTGTTTTGTTCATCTGCAAGCAATTTTCAGCTTATGTAACATTTTTGTGGGTTTAATAATTCAATTAGGGATATCACGGAGATACGTCAAAGACTTTCTTGTGTGGAGATGTCAATGAAAGCCTTATACAACTTGTAAAGGTTAGTGGATTCTCTTTTGCATCTTACTTAACATTTAGGGAACCATTAGAGGATGACTTAATTATTGTTCTTAAAAGGTCACTGAAGAATGCTTGGAGAAAGGTATATCGGTTTGTAAGGATGGAGCAAGCTTCAAACAAATTGGGAAGATAATCAGGTAATACTAGCAGTTACCAAACGGATATAATATAACATCAAATAAAATTTGAAGGACTCGTAGTTTCAGTCATTTCTAACAGTGAGCATGCTGAAAAGTATGGCTATAACCTGGAGAACTTTATTGGGCATGGTGTGGGAACCGTATTGCATTCGGAACCTCTTATATATCTTCATCAAAACCGTGAGTAACAAATAGGCTTTCGGAACATTCTTCGTAATTGTTCAACTCCACTAAATAAACTGTCCTTTTTGTTTTGCAGATGATTGCAAACTTGAACATATGATTGATGGTCAAACTTTTACGCTTGGTGAGCGAGCATTCTCGATATGGATTTTGATGAATGCACTATACTCTTTTATAAATTGAAAGTTCCTTTTTGCAGAACCGATTCTCACCATTGGAACAACCGAGTTTGTAACATGGCCAGATAAATGGACAATTTTGACAGCAGATGGTGGTCCGTCCGCCCAGTTTGAGCATACAATTCTAATTACTAAAACTGGTGTAGAAATTCTTACCACATCATGAACTATACACAATGTTTAAAAATTTCAGTGTAAAAAACATAACCAAGCAGCCTTTGATTCTTCTGTTGTCATTTCATTTTACACAGTTTGCAAAAAGTGTTAAGTTTTTTAAATGCTTGTATCTCAAGAGACTGAAGCATATGCTGCAGTTAAAACTTCATCAGACACTGCAGGAGACTTGACGAGGCTTTGAACATCTGGAATGTATTTGGAGTACTAGAGGCTGTTAAAAACCTCCATCCTCCTTGACTAATCAAATCAGTGACATCATTCCCCTGCTAAATGGTTATCTAGTATAGTGACATCTGGAATTTTCAATTCAGATTGCCGCAAGTGTAACTAAGGATCATCGCTATCAATCCTATGTTGCACGTGGTGCTCCATCTTGGTTAGTCACTGGAAATCGTTGCTGAAGCTTGACGTCTCTGTTTATGCTCTGTTTCCGTTTTCCTATTTGTCCCTCAAGGATATTACTGTTGAGGCTTTTGATTTTGGGCCTTAATAGGCCTGTTGAAACCCATTGGTTTCTTTGTTATGAGATTGATGAAAAGTTATAGTTTTGTTATTTTATTTATTCCTAAATTAGCAAGTCCATATTCGACTTAATATCCATCCACCGTCCACAACTAGTATCCACAACATCCGATCACAAAAAAAATATAGTTAAGTTGTTGTTTTCAAAAGTCAATATTCCTTTTACTATTTAGTGAAAAGAATTACATATAGCTGAAGATTATAAATCATTTATTTATTATGACTTCCAAAAATAATAAAAAGAACCTTTTTAAAAACACTTAACAAAATCAGTAATAAAAAAAAATTATAATTAACTAATTCTGTCATATCTAGTTGGAAACCTGAATCCAAAGCGTCACAATTCGCACGTTTTCCATTCTTCAATTTTGTAGTTTAGACTTTAGAAGGACCGGCCAAAAGTAGTCAACTTAGATGCAAGACCCAAAGCGTGGACCATTTGGTAAAACTCATACCACGTGCCGTCCATGGAAACCAAATCCAATTTCACCAAAAATACCTTTCGTTTCAAACACATTTTGAGAATCACACACGTGCTATTTCATCACCATTCATCATGACTCATGAGTCATGACCATCCAATGTATCTATATATACTCACATAATCATTTCCTAGAACTTAAACTCATTCACCACATAAATCAAAGTCACTTGTCCATAATAACCAAATGGCTTCGTCTGTCCAATCTATCCCTATGACAGTGCTCAACAATCTCTCCTGTAACCAGCAATTTCATCGAAATTCTCTTCTAAGTTTCTCTAAATCCTTTAAAAATCTTGGTATCTCATCCAACGGTCCAGATTTCTCCTCAAGATCAAGTTTCACCCACAAGAACTTCACTTCTCCTCGAGCTCTCTCCCAGAACTTGGCGAATACCGAAACTCATCACAGACCAAGTAAGTAGATTTATGAAATATATCATAAAATACCCAAAATGCTCGAATTTCTCGAGATTGTAATGTTAATGTAGATATGTTAATACCATGTGCTAGTTTGTTGAACTATGATATGTACTAGGTAAACTCTGCTCCCCGGTTTGGTTTTATGAATCATAGGGATTGATAAAAAAAAAAAAAAAAATCTCCAAAATGCTCATAAAGTTGCAAATTTGATTCAGGTAAAGTTCAAGAACTTAGCGTATACGAGCTAAACGAAGGAGACCGACAAAGCCCCAAGATTCTCAAACACGGCATGAGTCTAAAGTTCGCCCTCGGCGATCTCGTCCCATTCACAAACAAACTCTACACTGGTGATCTCAAAAAGCGCGTCGGAATCACAGCTGGTCTTTGTATCGTGATCGAACACGTCGCGAAGCAGAACGGTGATCGATTTGAAGCCACTTACAGCTTCTACTTCGGTGACTACGGTCACTTGTCCGTACAAGGACCCTACTTAACGTACGAGGATTCTTTCCTCGCCGTCACTGGTGGCTCTGGTATCTTTGAAGGTGCCTACGGACAGGTTAAGCTACAACAGATTGTGTTCCCCACCAAACTGTTCTACACTTTTTACCTTAAGGGTATTGCTGATTTGCCTGATGAGCTCACCGGTACACCGGTTCCGCCTTCCAAGGAGGTTAAGCCCTCGCAGGAAGCAAAGGATCTCGTGCCCACTGGAGTTATAAGTAATTTTACTAATTAATTCATGTAATCACTCCTATGTTTATTGTCTCTCTCTTTTTCAACTATCTTTGCCTCTTTATGGTGCTTTTCAGTAGTTTAAAGTACTGTTAAACTCACTTCACGAGAATAAATTAGAGAGTATTAAACTCATTAATTAATAAAAAAGTACTCCCTCTGTCTCATATTAGATGAGGTTTTAGGAGTTTTTTTTTGTATCAAATTAGATGATGTTTTAGGTTTTCAAGATGAAATTAAATGTATTTTTATTTAATATGACTTTAGTATTCTACAGATTGATTTATTATTGGTTGAAATGTGTTAAATTGAATGATAAATGATATTTTTATATGGGAAAAAACAAAAATTTATTGAACTCTTAATCTGTGTGCCACAACCTTAAACATCATCTATTATGAGACAGAGGGAGTATTATGTAAGAACTGAACGAAGACTCGACTTGCGTCTAGTGGTTATTCTAGTGTCATCTATGTATCGCTGAGTTCGAACTCAATGTATTATATCTCCTATCTCAGTTGCTTTTTTTCTGACAGTTGCCACAAAACGAGATTAGATTCATCTGACCGTTGCCACAAAACGAGATTAGATTCATCATACCTCAAGCTCTCTTTGATTAGTTTTTGTGATTGTCTCATCAAACCTTTAAATATAGAGCAAAGGGAGTAATTAAATATAGAGAAAATTTGAAGTAATTGCATATGGAATAACAAAAGAATATTTTTTTCTTTTTGAAAATATGTTATATTAAATTCAAAAAAGCATTGTTACATCATAATCATAATGCTAAACTTTTGGATGCCGTAAAATTTACTAAACATACGGGTGCGTGACAGTTTCACACAACAATCTCTCATCAAAAAAAATAAAAATAAAATAATAAATATTTTTAATTTTATTAAAGGAGTTTCTCAAAATTATTGGAACTCCAACATATATAGTCTTTCAAATGAGAGACTGTCTTAATTTTTATGATAGATTCTCCTAATAAAAAATTATTATTTATTATTCTATTATTATCTTTTGTTGAGAGATTCTTTTTTTTAACACTAAAAGATTTTATTGCTGAGGCCGAGACCTTAAATCCAACAAAGTTGGGAAATTATAAGGAAGAAAACGACAGCCCAAAAGGGAATCTGCAAATAAACCAACACTTCGTGCTGTTGAGAGATTCTTGTGAGAAACTTTTTGAGAGACCATCAGTGCAGATGGTTTTAACTATTAATTGAATGCTTTTTAAAAAATGAGCAAAACCATCATGAATTGCATACCGTCCTCATAGTTAGTGTCTCCAAGAGGTCGAATGGAACTGGATCAGTTCTTCATGGCCTTATCCACCATGCTAGCCAAGTATCGCACAGAGGTTGGAACACGTCTATGTCTGCGGGCATTTCTTTCTCCCCATATGTGATATAGTGTCGTCTGAAACACATATCGTATGATGAAAGTGTGAATCTTTCCAATCACTTGCCCATAAAATTAGAGTAATTATCTCGTCCCAGTCAGATGTGCATTTATATCGTAGGATACCACGAGAGTTGATTTCTTGTCTCTAGAAGGTGTTGACAGAGAATTTGCAAATGATTGTAATATTTGTGTCCCAACTACGCATACGCTCATATGTGGATAACCTATCATGCTTGAGATGCAAATTTCAGAGAATTATGGGGAAACCATATACCTTTCACTCAAGGGACAAGAGGGTTTTGAGATTGCAATTGGTCCCATGTATGACTTGTTCCATATTTTGACTTGAATACCTCCTCTTTTCGTTTCCCCAACACAAGAGTGTGTAGAGAATGATGATGATGTGCATTTCCTATTTCATCTTCAATCTGATTCAGTAACTCAGCACAATGCCTCTGTCTCAAATGGACGAGAATAGCGTGATCATACATAGAAATTTTTATATCATAGTAGATAATCGTACTTAATTGTTGCAACCATGCTTGAAGATGAATTAATGGGTTCATATTGGTGTGTTGCGAGTCTGAGAAACCATATATACAAGAAATTTATTTCAAAATGCTCTCCCACAAGATGTGAAAGAGATTCCCTAATCGTCATTCTCTCTTTGTTATATCACTTACATATAACCTCATTAAGCTTTGGTTTCAACCCTTCGAAGAGTGACAAATCGAGACTGGATTGGAGTTAGAGAATCAAATAGCAAGCAAATTTGTTGACAATGTTACAAGTGACCATCATTATCAGTTACACATCTCACAAGATGATTCTTTTTGGATGGAGGCGCTCACTATCTTGAAGGCGTAATCATGTTGAAACTGCACGTAGAGTTATCGCACTGCTCTTTTCTGCTTTTGCCTATTCTTTCGCATTTACTCGTTATTACATTTTCTTTGAACTTCCTTGGACCAGACAGATTGGTTACATCCCCTCCGTGTGTAACTTTACCTTTTATCAATACAAATTAACATTAGTGTTAAAAAAAACTCGCATGCTCAAATCAATTTTGTAATTTGCCAAAACCCCTTAGATAAAATGATGGACTTTTACAGTTAGCGTAAAACTCTCATTATGTATTTATGCAAATCCTTCGTTTGATAATCCATCAAGTACATCAAAATCATTATTATTGTGAGCTTGACGCTTTTCAAAGTTACACATATATTGACCAAAACATGCACTTTGGTGAAAGACTTGGTAACCCATTAATGTTTTCGCTGATTTGGTATCTTTCTGTTACTAGATCTCTCACTCTTCAATATTATAACTCGCTTCTCAATCAATAATTTAATACACCGTACGCTTATAGACGACTATATGGAAACAGAGTCGAAAATTCCTGAAAGCATCTTTCGTCAAATGCCACCTTTCCAAATTTACGCACGTGCAACTACATCAATCCAATATATATACACACATAAACATAAACATGCGTAGAAGACCAAAGTCCCCCAATCACTTCTTGTTTTGATCAATGGCTTCTTCTGCTATGTCTCTTGAATCCATCTCTTTCACAACTCTTAACAATCTCTCTCGTAATCATCACTTTCATCGAAGCTCTTTTCTGGGTTTCTCCAGATCTTTCCAAAATCTTCAGATTTCATCTAACGCTCCAGATTTCTCCTCCCGATCAAGATCTACTCCCAAGAACCTTAATGTGACCCGAGCTTTCTTCTGGAATTGGGGCAAGACTGAAAACAACTCCAGACCAAGTAAGTTCTTAGATCCATAGTTCTTGTCTTTTACTACTCTGTGATTGGATCAGGACTTATAGCCTAGTGGTTTGCGCTACTGTTATCACTATATCACCGTCTGAGTTCGAATCCAATCACATCTTTTGCTAAAATTACCCAATCTGTTTATCAGGCAAAATCCAAGAACTCAGCGTGTACGAGTTCAACGAAGGAGACAGAAACAGTCCAGCAGTTTTAAAACTCGGGAAGAAGCCAACAGAGCTCTGTCTCGGCGATCTTGTTCCGTTCACAAACAAACTCTACACGGGCGATCTCAAAAAACGTGTCGGAATAACAGCAGGTCTCTGTGTCTTGATCCAACATGTTCCCGACAAGAACGGTGATCGGTTCGAAGCTAATTACAGCTTCTACTTCGGTGACTATGGTCATCTCTCTGTACAAGGACCGTACTTGACTTACCAAGACACGTTCCTCGCCGTCACTGGTGGTTCTGGAATCTTTGAAGGTGCCTACGGACAAGTTAAGTTACAACAGCTTGTGTATCCGACAAAGCTCTTCTACACTTTTTACTTAAAGGGTATCAAGGATTTGCCCTTGGAGCTCACCGGAAAGGTTGTTACGCCGTCCAAGGATGTTAAGCCGGCGCCAGAAGCGAAGGCCACTGAGCCTACCGGGACTATAAGGAACTTTACTAATTAGTTTTCTCTGTTTTACTTGTTTTCGTGTAATAATTGGTTTTTTTTTTTTTTTTTTTTTAATAATGCGTTTAAGTCATTGTAATCGAATCTTTTGATGAGCTGTGTGAGTTTAGTTAATGATATGTTCGTGGAATAAAATGTGAGTTCAGATGTGAGTTTGTTGATTAATNTTTTTTTTTTTTTTTTTTTTTTTTTTTTTTTTTTGAACGGCTATGACTAGTTTTTTACCGCTTGATTTATTATTTTAAGGCAAATTACAATTCTATAATGAACAACTATGATCGGTTATGATTATGACTAGTTTTCTTTTACCGGCTACACCGAAAACTGGTTAACATTAAATAATGGTCATTGTTTTTGACATTTTGTTATTAAATTAGCATTGTGGGGGTGATTGCTTAAACTTCTATTAAGTGAAACCCAACAAATTTTTGTGAGTAGTACAGGTTGAATTAATGGTATTATTGCATTATTGCATTATTGCATAGAGCTTTTTCTAAAAAAGATAAGAGTTGATCAGTTTATGATTTGGTAAAACATGTCTAATAGTTATTTCATTGATACCGGTGTGTCAATCTTGATTTTCTTTAATTTTATTTTTTTTCCCTCTTATCATATCTCTATAAAATATATAAATGTGTATATTTATCTTTTGGTATCGGCGTATTTCAGAAGAGAAAAATAATGTATAGACTTTTGAAAACCATCATCATAAATATATGATATATCGTACTGGTGTTGCTTGCTCCTCTTTTTTTTGATAAACCCTATCGGCTCATCCGGTTAGCCCCGGTAGGAACGCACCGATGTGTTATACAGAGTGGACTTCTCCCTTGGTTTAACGGTTCAACGATTCAACGAGCCATGAGATTCATGAGATCCATGAGATCCGGTTTGGACCACCACACTGCATGTCCCGAGTTTGGAGTGCCTTCCGACTAATGCCAGGGGTAGCCAGGCCGCCTGCATTGCTGACTACCAGATAAACCAATTGGACCAAGATCCAACTGACAGACTTCCCACACAAATGTGATTTTTGTTTCTAGGGAGGATCGAACTTGGGTTTGGGAGTTGCACCCTTCACCCAAAGTCTCTCCTACCACTAGACCACAGATGTGTGGGCTTGCTTGCTCCTCTTGCTTTCCCATAATCATCTCTTTGACTTTGCCACTCTTGTATGTCTCACCTTAAAAATGTGTTAGATGTGTTCTATATCTATCTTTCAAGGTCAACTTGTTCTTGAAAACACGCTTTTGAGAGTGTTTAAATTTATTCTTTAGGTTTTATTCAAAAGAAAAAACAAATATATCTTTGGATTTCCTTTCGAACTTTCATTCTGTCTTCCTAGATTATTCGGAAATATATATTTTATAAACCATTTACTACGTAAGTTGTTTGGCGCATAGTAAATATTCACGGTATCATTTCTATTAGTTAGAGGGGGAAAATATATTTAAGAAAAATTGGATATTTATGTTAATGGCATTTTTTTCTTTGATAAATTTACTACGAGATATTGTAGTTATATTTTGTAAAAATAGTATATGATGTTTTCTTGAGACTCGACATCAAATAATATATATCATTATGTGGTATTAAACTTCTTATATCATATATTTATGCAATCTAATTATGAGTTTAATAGATTATTGATATAAGTTTAATTGTACGTTTATGTGTTTTATATAAGCTTCTAAATTTGATGTGAGCTATGTATAATGTTGATGACCGATGATTGTTATTTGCTTGGTAAGTTTGATTATGATCGCCAAATGGACACATGTCTTATTTGGTGTTTGGTTCGGTTTGGTCGAATACCAAATTATCCAATTGGTTAGCCGCGATTAAATTATTTATAGTCATATATATATATATATATATATATATA
>OVAF01002853.1:0-14236 GCA_900406245.1 Odontarrhena argentea | reverse complement strand
GAAACAACTGGAGACAACTGAAGAGAGACGTTATACGAATTTGCCGACTTACCCTTTAGAATCATCTGTCCTAAACCCTTAGACTCTCCCATTCTCTGCATTCACAATCACTTGATTAGTCTATTGTTACCAAAAGGATAAACACACACCATTCTTATGGCAAGAAACAACATAGTCTCAGCACAAAACAGTATTAACAAAATTCAAACCAAGCAAACCACATCATTCAATAATAACGCAATTGTACAAGAGACCAAGTACTTAACAAGTAACAATCTACATGTATTTATTGAGATACTAAATTCCAGAGTAGTAGCGTCAAACTTCAACAACTCATACAAATTGACCAAATTACACGAAATGTAACCGACAGTAACCAGATCTGCCTTGAAGAACTCATTTCACATCGAAATTGAGCCTCAATTTCAACAAAAACACAACAGACACAGTCGGATCTAATCCACAAAATTAGGTTTGAAACGCATAACTAAGCAAAAGACCAAAGAAGCTAATCGAAGAAAAAGTCAATTCGATTAAGAAACCTAACGAAAATTGAAGCTAAACGGAGCAAGAAGAGGAAGATGAAATTGGATCCAAACCTCCACAATATGGCATAGAAGCTGCAACCTCAGAAAAACCACCTATAAAATTATCAGATAATACAGAAACAGAAACTGAATTCCGTAAGCAAAAGTTGCTGTCTGGATCGTATAGATAGAGAGAGTCGAGAGAAAATTGAAACAGATCGGATTTGGGATAAAAAAAGAGATGAAGATGAAAGATGAAGAAGAAGATCAGAGGATAATAGTATAAGAGAAACGTAACCCGTCTTCTAAGCAACCAATTAGAACAAGACACGTGTCGAATGATGTCTGACTTTTTGTGTACTGTGTTAGTTTTCAATTGGGACTTTTGGGACTTGGCCGGTGCGACCTGGTCAAGTTGATGAGAGTATTGTAGGACCCATAAATTTTACTCCTGATGGCGATTATTATCAGCCGTTAGATTTCGGTGTGGTTTTTTTTTTTCGGTTTAACGGTTTAACGGTTGAGATTACAGTTCTAACTTTGGCAAACCAAAAAAAACAAAAATTATGACAAAAATTCTAGATATTCATTGGGAGATACAAACACTAGATATTCATTGAGATGATGGTCAAAATGATTAAACTATTAAAAAAGTTCTTGTAAAATACTTGAGTCATACAATTTAAGAAACAGAAATACTTGATTGAATTCTCAATTTCATTTATGTTTATGTACAATGGAATAGCTTTTTTAATATTCTCTGCATAGTTCTACTGGACCAAAACATATACATTAGCCCTCCTAAGAACATGTTTGGTATATATACCACATCTCCCTTTGCAACTAAATAACTAATGATGAGTCTATAGTTGAAAATTACTTTCCCATTCTTTCACAAAATCCTACAAGTGTGCATATTATCTTCTCTTATGACAACAATTCAATAATATTTTTCATAGAACCTTCGGTTGTAAATGGTGGGACAAAAAAAAAAGATTTATCTATTTCAATTTTCCTGTGCTTTAGATCTTTAAAGTTGGTCATAGTTTTAATGTTGAAAAAACGATATTTATTCCATATTAGTATTTCACTACATATCTTTCTAGATTAATATAGAATTAGAGATAGTTTGAGAAAGGGAATTGACATCTTGTACAATCGTTCGATTGAAGATTAATTTCTCGCAATTTCATGAATTAGCTGGAGCACTTTAAAGTGTTAGTATTTTGGTTTTTCTTTTCATGGATGTGAAAGGGATGATAACATATCTCTTTTCAATTTTGTAGCTGTTAATTCTCTCATAGTAGAGTTTTGTCTCACCATCAATGGATCTTCTCATGCTTTGATCGGTCTTTCATGTTCTGTATAGATCCATGCGATTCTGGAAGTTTGATGTAATATGGATTTTTGATCGCAAGAGACATGAGTCACCAGTGTTGGAAGAGACTTTTCCAAATTTTAATGATATTCAGATGGTACATAATCGAAGAAAGGGAATAGCAGTCGATAATTTGGTGTCTGATATACATCATTGATTAAGTCACATGCAGGTTTTCGGGTGACGCAAATTACAGAAATCACAATCAACTGAAACAGAACAATTTCATTGTCTGATGTTTTATTTTACCGTTTTTTGTAAATATTCACCAATCCCGGAGATTATGTACACATTCACAAAGTTTAGTGAAATCTAATGTTAACAAACAAATGGAATTTTCCTGATCCTTTAAAACCCCACTAAGTGATGTAATGTTGTTTGGAAGAAACAACATAAGGTATTCTAAAATACTTTTGTACATATAGAAAATCAATCTCAAACTAGGGGTTCTCTACACATCTATTTACATTATAGAGAGATCTGAAAACAAAAATAAATAATTTTGTATTGATCTATTTTGTAGTCTAAGAAATGTTCAAGTTAAGCAAGGGTTTGACATTGGCATTGAGTCATATCATTTGAGACGCCTCTAAGATATTGTTAAGGCGCTTTCATTCTGCAAAGATATGAAAGTCTATTTATGTATAAGATAATGTATTCTGTTTTACACAAGACTATTTTAACTTTTCCACAAATTTCTTAGTTTTTATTTACGACATATTCATATATCTGTATTTACTCGCCTAAGACTATTGTAAGCTAAATTTTAACTCTTGGATCTGTTCCCAAATTAATAAAGGTTAAATTTAGCTGTAATATAAAATAATTATTCGTTTCCCATAATAATAAAGGTTAATTTTAGCTCTTAATTAATATAATCATATTTTGGTCAACTATGACAGATTAGTAAATCCGATTGACTAGCAAAAACGACAACGTTTGCGAAAAGCGGTAGGTAAGGAGAGGGGCAAAATAGTCATTTTTGGTGATGTCATATTATAGTTTGTTAACTAGGGAGAATCTAGTATTTAGATTTTGTTGGAGAAAAGGGGATTATTATAATCTCAAAACTCTATAAAGTAAACCTCTACCATTTGGTTGCTCTTCAACTTAGGGCTTCGGGGGTTTTTTGGTGAAGAAGGAAGCATGGTGGACGTTGTTCTGCACATCTACAATGTGACAAATTCTGAATCGGAGAAGGCTAACAACACTGTCCGTGGGATCAACAGATTCTTCAAAGATGGGATCGGTCTAGGTGGTATATTCCACAGTGCCATTGAGGTACGTACGAATAATGCTATAATATATATATTTAGACTTGTGTAACCGATTATGAATTTGTGTAGTTAAACGGAGGCGTTGAGTGGTCTTATGGGTGTACCGAAGACGAAGGAACTGGTGTATTCTCATGTCCTAGCGGCCAGAATCCAACCTTCACCTACCGTGAGAAAATAGTTCTTGGGAGGACAGAGTGCACAATGCAGACGATAGATAGCATACTGGCAAAGCTCATTTACGAATGGGTTGGAAGGGAGTATGATGTGTTAGCCAAAAATTGCAATCACTTTTGTGATGCACTTTGTGAGGAGCTTGGTGTGCCAAAACTCCCAGGTGAGAATCCATTATATACTTTGAGTAGGGATGTTAATTTGGGCCATTTTTTGCGGGTCTAAATGGGTATAGTAGAATCTATTTAGATCCGTTTATCTGATAAAATTTGTTGGACTTAAATGGGCATCCCTTTTTAGACCTATTTACTAAAAGGGTTTACGGATAAGTTAAATGGGTACCCAATTAGACCCATTTAATTTTTTTCTTTTAGTTAAAACTTAAGTAGTTAAGTTTAATAAAAAAAAGTTTTATTAGTCAGTTTTCCTTTTTAAAGTTACTTTTTTGTAGTTTTTTTTTTTTTAAAAAAAAAAAACGTATCATCATGTGTTTTACCAAAACCGTAAAATTTCGTTTTTCAGCCAAAACGATAAAATATCATTTTCCCACCAAAACCGGAAAATTTCATTTTCCAGCCAAAACCATAAAATCTCGTTTTCCCTCCAAAACCTAAAAAATTTTGTTTTCTCGCAAAAGCCGTAAAATCTCGTTTT
Source organism: Odontarrhena argentea (assembly GCA_900406245.1). Classification (NCBI taxonomy): domain Eukaryota; kingdom Viridiplantae; phylum Streptophyta; class Magnoliopsida; order Brassicales; family Brassicaceae; genus Odontarrhena; species Odontarrhena argentea. Next base: position 10,229 of record OVAF01002853.1, on the reverse strand, counting down.
TCCTCCAAAATAGTAAAATTTCGTTTTCCAGCTATAACCGCAATAATTTAATTTTTCACCAAAACCGCAAAATTCCGTTTTTTTCAAAACCGTAAACTCTAGTTTTCCCGCCAAAACCACAAAATCATGTTTGCCTGCAGTTTATTGTTCCACAAAAACCATAAAATCTTGATTTCCGCCAAAATTGAGAAATTCTGTTTTCCTGCCAAAATCATAAAATCTCGTTTTTCCCCCAAAACATCAAATTTTCTTTTTCACCGAAACCGTAACTCTCGTTTTTCCGCCAAAATCGCAAAATCCCGTTTTCATGCAAAACTACAAAATCTTGTTTTTTCGCCAAAACCGTAAAATCTCGTTTTTCGGCCAAAGCTGCAAAACTCCGTTTTTTTGCCAAATCATAAAATCTCGTTTTTCCACTAAAATCGCAAAATTCCGTTTTCCCATTAAAACCGAAAAAACTCGTTTTCTCACCATAACCGCAAAGTTCCGTTTTCCCACTAAAACTGTAAAAATCTCATTTTCTAAAAAACAGCAAAATTTCATTTTCCCACTAAAACCGCAAAATTTCGATTTCTCGCCAAAATCGTAAAATTCATCAAATGATATCTAATAATTATATTTTTAATCGATCTCGTAAGTAGTATACAATTTGTACAAAATAAATCCGATATTTAATTTTAGTCATAAATTTATTATTCATAAATATAATTATAGTAAAATCACATACAGTATATTGATTATTATATGAGTTTAAATGTGCTAAAAAGAATATAAATGGGTCAGTGTTATTTGAAACGGGTTTAAATGGACTACCCTAATAAATACAGTAACTAAATGGATTGGCATAGGTATGGGTGTAAATGGGGTGGGTCTAAATGAATATGGGTTACCCATTTTAACATCCCTAATTTTGAGGATCAATATATATGTGTGGCTTGTATTACAAGTCTTATGGGTTCTGGATCTTTATAGGTTGGGTGAACCGCTTTGCTAATGTTGGCAAGATGACCATCGGAGTGGCGGAAAACACAACAATGCGGGTGGGTTCTCTTTCACTTCCCTTCTCTCTACCATATAAATTTAAGGGGCATTTAGTTTCATATTATATGCCACAGACTATATATATGCATGTTCTCATATATGCAAATTTTAATTTGTTCCCTGGCTCAAATGGTCATGAATGTATATGTTGTGAAATGCGCTTTTTGCTTTTTGCAGATGAAGAAAGCCAAAAGTGAAGTGGTATCGGCTAGTAAAGTAGCTCGCCGCTTCCTTTCGAAGGTTACCTCGAACGTGAAAGTTGGATCCAAAGGTCCTCCAAAGCTGTATCAAATCCTAAGAGATTCAGACGATGAGGACGAGGACGAGGACGTGAGAATGAAAGGTTGTTGGTTGAAAGGAAAACTCAAGTCTGTGAAATCCTACAAAAGTTTAAAATTTGGAAACAAAGACGGAGATGCCAATCACTCAACCACTGACCAGCATAGGAAGAAAAAGCAAAGCCGTGACGCTGAAGGTTCTACTGTCTCAAATGTAGCCACAAGTGCAAATCATGCAATCATGGACCAGCAAGAAGGAAGTGAGTGTATAGTGCTTCCGTACCAGCCACCCCAAACCCGATCTATGCCAAAGCATACATTGGCTGCACTCTTTTTTGGCCCCCCACCCCGTGAGTGATTTTGTTAAGAAAGGATTAAATTCAACAAACTGTTAATGGCGAATCTCAATATATTCAAACCGTTAAAAGAGTTGATTAAGAAAATTCAATGTATAATCAGATATTCAAACATGTATGTTGTATGTCTGACATAAACATAAAACAAACAACATTGTTATTCTCACCAAAATGTGGAATGTTTTGCAACTTTCTGCCATAGCAAATTTTAGCTATCAAACTCGGTGGCACGGCATTTAGTCCTGGAACATGATGAAAGCGTTCCTATCAGCACTCTCGGATATCTGTAGGGATGAAACAGCTTGAGAGGCAATCAAATCCGCATATATTTCTATGCGGTTATTCCAAACATCCCTCACGGATCCAAATCCATTACCGTTTGTCGCAAACCCAATCCCTTGAACCGCATAGCTACCACAGCTTTGGCGAGGAACATAATTGGTTGTTCTCTCACCTCTAAACATATCCATCTTAAAACACTTTTCTTCCCTAAGCATGACTCGAGATGAATCATCAGAATCTTCGCCCAGTAGGACGTGCAGAGCAACAGCTTCAGCAATTGATGCCCCTTCTTCATCCAACCTTTGTTGTTCTTCCAACTTCTTCTGCTTCTTCTTCTCTAGCTCAGCTCGGATAGCTGCAGAAGTAGCAAGAGCTTTCTCCAAACGTCTCTTCTTCTTCTCTGCTTGTTTGAGACGATCAAATTCATCTTTACCATTCTTCTTCCCTTTCTTAGCTACTGGTTGAACGTGCTTGCACACCCGTTGATCCATGATTACTTACTTGCTATAACTCTTAACTAAACAACTTGGTTTAAAAGTCACTGTCTTAGCAGATCTATCTCAAGAACTACACCCACTATGGTATACAGGAATACCTCATCGTGTAGAGACAATCGAAGAGAGACGTTACAAGAATTTTCCGCCTTATCCTTGGTAATCATCCGTCCTACTATCCTACACCCCTTAGACTCCCCCATTTTCTGCATTCAACAACCACTTAATTAGTCTAAAATTTGCAAAGGAAAAACACAAAAAAGCCCATAACACCAACTTCAAAGCAACATCAACATAGATTCAGGCCAAACCAGTAACATTCAAACTTATACAATTTAACCAAGTGATTAAAAACCTAAAAAAAAAGATCTCAACATAGTCAACAACTACCAGAGATGAAAGGTACATCCCACAAACTAAAGCTCATCAATAACATCAACACACTAATCCACAATAATTCTTAATACCGACCAAATTACTAGTTAGGACCAAATCAAACCCGTAAGGGATGCAAGATCGCTGAGAATTAAACAATACAAATCAATTATGTCTCAGAAAATTCATCTATTGAAAATTTTAAGGAACAAAAATAAAGCTAATTATCGAATAGTTTACGGAAAAAAAAAAGTAAGTCAATTCGATATACAAAAGTAAAACAGAGCAACAACAAGATGATGATGAAATTGGACCCAGACCTCTGAAAAAATGGCATAGAAGCTGCTACTTGGGAAGAAACTCTCTCAGAGATCAAGAAAGAGAAAGAAACAGAAGGTTGGATCAGAGTATAGTACAAGAAACTGTCATCTTATCATCCAATTAAATATTGCCATGTCGGAAATGTTGTCTAGACAAAACTATTGAAGACTTGGCCACTGCTAGCCTCTTCTGTCGGCATTCTTTTGTAACAGACGCGCTAACAGCCGTTAGATTCGATGTGTGGTTTTGTTTTTAACGGCTAAGATTTATTCGCTCCACATTTTGAGAAACATTTTGATATATCCTTTTTTTTTTTTTTTTTGGTCACCACATTTTGATATATCCACTTGTGGAATTGTTAATGTTACTCTTGAATTGATTTGTTTCTTTTTTCGGTAACCTACAATGAGATTTGTTTCGGTATTGTTTTCCTTTTTGATTTGATCTAATATTATAAGATGTGATCATTGATCAAACAATATTATAGATAACAATTTTATGGTATAATTTTTATATACATGACAAGCCATTTTACATGTACCACATTTAGTCATTTACATTAAAGAGCTCTTTTATGTTTTCACTATTCACCAAATCTTCGATAAACCTTTAAATTTGTTGGAAATTGTATTTTTGTGGCTTTAAATCCCAAAGCTGATATAAAACTTGTAGATCTTTAGTCACAAAACCAAATCAAATCATTTCTAAAAAAAATAAAATAATTTAAAAGTAATACTTACAAAATTTAAAAGTGTTACTCTTTATAGACCGGTTTTATCAAAATTTCAAATGTATTTGGGTTCCCTTTTTTTATGCAAGGATTTGTGAAATTTATCATGGAATGAGAACTTGCGTTTTTCTTGAAATTAACAATGATCATATACATAATTTATATATGCAAAGATGAACCATCGACTGATTAACCTTGAAGCTTTGATACAAAATAATAATCAAAAGAAACAAAATGATATTTCAATTGAGTACACAAGTTTTGCTAGATCTAGTGGACCCAGTTGGAAGAGCTGTCTTTTGGGCCGAACTCAAAATGAAACCCAACACTAATGTTATGAACTTATGATGTTTTATGTCATCTTATTGCATTATCATTTCAAAATATCACATCAAAAGTTTAGAATAATAATATAAAACATGAAATCTTTTTGGGAGAGAACCAACAAACAAATTGGTGTGAAACAAATAATATGTTTAGACGAGTCTTTGACGCGTAAGACCTTTTTGCTTTTGCTTTTAAAGTTTATATTAGTGGATCATTTAAGCAAAGTGTGTCATTGAAACACGTAGCATAACAAAACACTTTAATTCGACATTTTTCATTTGAAATAATAAAAAGCTAATCAGCGCATGATTTTTAAGTTATCTTTTTGTCCCGTATTGAGGTAATCACATAATCTTCATTATAGTTATTGGAGTAGCCACAAATACAATACATAGCATTTCATTTGTCCACGAAGGATACTTGACTTTACACAAAAATAAACTAAAAAACTTTATAACAAAATGTGTAACACTAAGATTGGTTCATTATTGGACTCGCTTTCGGCAAACTCGTACCAAACTTACTATTTGTGTAAAATATAAATTAAATATTTCACAACATCGATCATTAACTTTTATATCACACTTTTGTGTCGTTATCTAATTATGCTTCCACGCCAACTTCATCCTAATTTAGCAGTTCAATTATTATTATTTAGTTATAGTTATATAGCACCACCCAGGACCGCTCAAACATTTTGTAAGGTCACTCATGTGCATCATTTTAAAAATAGACCTAATGTGTGTGTTTCTTTAATTTTTTATGTTTGTGCAACCGCCTAATGCTATATATTGATATTTTATCAAATACAGCATATAGTGATCAGATCATCTTCTTAAATAATATGGATCCTATTATATGAAGACTGAAGACTAACCCTTCTATTCCTTGGTCTAATCTCGCAAAAAGTAACATGCATCCTTCCTTAGGTTTAGGGCTATTATTAGCATTTGGTAATTTTTAATGATATAAAGTTTGACGACCCAAAAAAACTCACAGAATTTGAAATATATAAAATTTAATCTATTATGAATTCGTAAAAAATGTTTTGGTGATTTCCTTTCCTATCAAAAATATTTTATTCATATTTATCCATTTGAAATACGTAGTACCATATTTTAAATTTAACAAAGAATTCGGTGAATTAAAAGATTCGACGGCTACGTTAACCTTCCGATGAAAGCATGTAGAAGATATACTTTCATGGCACATGTATTTGACAACACCATATATAGAAAAATACTCAAACAATTCAAAATCTTAGCGATTAGAAAGTGATGTTTGATCCCAAAAAAAAAAAAACAATTAGATAGGGAAGTAGGAGCTAGTGCATATAATAACTTCCACTTAGAATGGGTGAGCATGAGGAGATGTTGTAATACATCCCACTAGGTAATATGAAAGTGAACAGACACGTAACACGTTTCCACGAACTTTTCACCTTTAAAGTCATTTCACTTTTGAGATATCACTCGCCAAATATAGAATTCGACCAGTTCATATTGTAGTGACTCGATCATTAATAATATATTGTTTATCTTGTTTTGGTGGGTGATCGCTTATTTATATCTTTGTTATGGCTAATGATAGTTTTTGACATTTTTGCATTGGTTCGAGTTTTAAAGGCATTGAAGAATCTATGTTCACACTTCAGAGTGTGACATTCTAATATAAGAAAAGAAGGTTTTTTACATAATGATTTTACGCATAGGGTCCGATTATAGTTTGTGTTAGAAATGATATTACATTGGATATTTATGAAACTTAATACGGTATAAAAACATAAACATATTTTAGTTTATTTTTGATCCAAATTGATATTTCAATTTTAAAGTGATGGGATCAACTCAATATCTTCTTAGTGATTTTGAGTTTGATACTTAATGCATGCGAACATAAAAACATATCTTAGTTAGTTTACCTAAACCAAAATCGAGTTTTTTTATTTTATTTAATTCTGATCGGATCAAGCTATTTTAAAATTAATCTAGTGATTTTCATGAATCAAATTAAAAATTATTCTTATAATTTTTTTTATTGTTCAAGATAAATTTCAAGTTTATGGAGGGATCAAGACTAAACCGGGAGAGGTGTAGTACACGGATAGATCCTTTTATTAGATATGTAAATGATTCGAAAACAAAATTCATATCCGTGTGGATATTTTAAAGCAAAATGTGTTTATTTCACATTATTGATAAATCGAATTTGGAACAGTCCACCCGTTTTCTTATTAACTTAACCACGGGCCCGTGCACTAATTAATGTTATAAATCTGCATGTATACATTTTATTACTGAACATAATCCATTGAACATAATCCACGGAGGGAAAGCTGCATATGATTTTGACTTTTTTTAAGAATTCGACTTTGATGATTCTTACACGCAACGGGTAAGGTATGTATGCAACTTCCAAGATATATCTCGAAGAAGTGACCATACCGCGAAGGTAAGCATAAGTCAAGAAAACATTAACTTACGTAAAGAAGAAAAATCCATAAACATCAATTTGGTACATGTCAGTTGTGTTTATCTAGCTAAAAGAAATATCCGATTGTTAGTTGCATACATCAGCAAAATATTTCTTTTTTAGTATAAGTTCAAATACGTTCCATTTTATTCCGGATACGTCTTAGATTTAGGATTCGTTTTACTTTATTGGATTATTGTACTAGCCGACTCCGGTTTTTTTGTGTTTTTGTACTAACCGACTCGGTTTATTTAAAATATTGTTTTTGCCATAAAAGATAAAATAGATAGTTTCTATAATTTATAAATGGGAAATCAACCCAAAAAAAAAAACTTTTTACGTTTTTAGCTGTCTATTGGAAATACCTAAATCTATATTTCTTAATGAATTTCAAATTAGTTTATTTTAGTGATATATTTTTCTTTATTTTTGTCAATATTTTAGTGATATATAAAAAATGCATGTTGAAGATTAATATATAAGGTTGTTGAATTATTTTACAAGAATGTACTATTGAAAAGGGAAAATAAATATTCTTCGACACAGGTGGTAATAATGACAAACCAAAAAAAAAACAAAAAATTGGGATTCTAAAACTTGATTCTAATCAAGAACTCGATCCTGAACCGGAACTCTTTTTGTATAATTTGATTCTCCGGTTTATCTCCTTCTCTAGCTCTTCATTTCCTCCCACTTTCGCCAATTCCTGCATCACCAATACATAAAAACAAACTAAAATCAAATTATGAACACAGCCAATACAAAAAGAAGATTAAGATCAGTCTTAAGCAAGTAGAGAAACTCACCCTTGGTCCAAGAAACAGTCCATATGGTACACCATCGAATTTGTCTGTGTGATGTATCTGAAACATAGTGGAATATTATATTAAATAAATCCATAACTAAAAATGACCACACAGTTAAAATTCAGTACATGTAACATGTAACATGTGGTTTGTACTAGTGCATTCACTATCTTACTATTCGGGTTCAAAACTGTAATGCATTTTTCTAATTTGAGAAAGGAGCCAACCGGGGTTAAGGTTACCTGGTGAGCGGCCGCGACCTTACGGAAGTAAGGGACATCGGCGATGGGACCAACCGGGAACCGCTTGTGAACCAGACCATCATGGACAAACATGTAAGCGATCCCAAACACTGTTATTCCTAAACCCTGTTTTAGGACAAGAGAAAATTCAAAGTCATTAATAAGCAATGTACTAATGGAGCCAAACAGGTCATTTTGTCATCACATGACTCTGTACTAAAATATACAAAGACAGATAGACAAAACACTAGTAGTACACGAGAGATGCACGTTTAATAAAACTCCATGTAACTAACTTAATGTCCACAGAGATCTCAAGTCCACCAAAACATAAAATACTAATTTATTCCACTAATCGGACCTTTAATGACGATTAAAAAGACAAAGAAATTTCTCAATCTTGGCGATTATATATTAATATAAATTTTTTGATACAGTCCTAACCACAGAGTCAAAGACTGGTCTATGAGTTTACACCAATGAGTTGCAGAGAGAGAGGACTTACAGCTCCAAAGCAGAGACCAGGAACAATTCCTTTATTGAAGAAACCATAAGAGAGAAGAGCAATCGCAGGAACTGCGTTTATTATAGCAAACACATCGTTTAACTCAAAAGCTCCTTCTCTTGGTCTGTGATGAGACTACAAACCAAACCAGGAAACAAACTCAAATCAAATTTACAGTAACAAGAGAATCATTTTGTAAAGGAGATTTGAGAACCGAGTAAAAACCTCATGCATGTTCCATAAAGAAGCATGCCATAGAGCTTTATGTGCCCATCTTGCCCAAAACTCCATACCCACCTGTCAAAATTTCCAAAACTCCCACTTAATAAAATCGATTCAACAAGTGGACCCTGATCTAATGGTTCCTTGGAGTATTCAAGATCACTAGTTCTAATTATCGGCCTCATCAAAGAACGATTAGAAAATCAACACGTGGATGTTAGTATAGTGGTTCCAAAAAAGTACTCAAAGTCACTAGTTTTGAAGTCCACTACATCTTAAACGCGATATTATCAACGAGATTTAGAGAATTCTTACCGCAGCGCCAACGGAAAGAGCAAATGTACCAAACATCTCCACAAGCGGAATCTCTCCTCCCTAATTTCGTGGAAAATCAGATTAACGAAAAACGAGAATTTCGCAATTTTGTAGAAATTGGTTTTGTAATAATAATTTATGAGGGAGTAATTACCTCCATTTGCCAAGAGAATCTGTAATAAACAGACATAATAGCCATAGAAGTAATACCAAAGCTAGACATAATCGCAGCAATCAAATAAGTAGACCTCTCCGATTTCTTCCTCTCCAATTTCTCAGCCAAACGCAACGCCAGATACTCCGCGTCTATAGGAGAGGTTGTTGTCATGTCCGGAGAGTTACTAGTACTCTCTGTTCTGTCTTTATCGTTGTCGATCGGAGAGTTACTCTGTCTTCGTTCTCCTCCGACAACGTAACACACGGACAAGCCTCTGAATCGGGGAGAGGAAGGTAAGAAGAATCCGGTGGAGGATTTCGGATTTTGGAGACGGAAATTGGAAGAGAAAGAGCGGTGGAGAGGTTTGAATGTAACGGCGGCTGAAAGTCCTGCCGCCATTGAAGAAGAAGAAGGTCTGTATATGAGGTAACCTCTAAAAACGTTGTTGGAGAGAGATTGAGAGAGATGTGTGGTGTCAAATTTGCAGTGAAGAGAAATTTTGGTCTGGGGTGCTTCTTTTTATTACGTTTTTTTTTTTATTATTGGGGAATAAAATAAGCAAATAAGTAAGTGAAGGACGGTTTAGTTTCGTGTGACGAAATTTTGCCATTAGCATTTGACTAATCATCTACCCCACCTTTTGCCAATAGTGTTAATTAGGCTTTGACTAGTGAGTGATTTTTTATTTCATTACTTTTTTTTAAGACTTTAGTCAAAATAATATTTTAGGTAATGAATCTTGTTCTTTTTTTTTTTTGGACAAACCACACAAAGTAATTGCATTCAAGTATAAAATCTTAATATTCTAAACAAAATGTAAAGTTGTGATCAATTTTTACTAATGTATTAATTGTTAACTTTTTGTTTCTAAATTATTTAAAAAATAATTTCTTGTTTCTAAATTATTTATTTTTAATATATTATTAAAATTTACAAGTCAACTGCAATTCATTATTTGTGGGTTTAATCCTGGTAACAACATCTTTGTTTTTATTTAACCACTCGAAATAGTAGTCGTTTGAAAAATCGGTGAATAAACTTCTCGACGACTACACTCAATTTGAAAGGATTAATGCGGTAATGAGACTTCCTAGAACCTCATGATCATATAAAAGAAGGTTTACAGGTGAACTAGAACTATCACTTTACCCCCATCTCTTAACATTATTGTACCTAAATGTACCTTTTAGCATTAATACTTCATTCCTAAAGTTTTATGGCCTTACCATTAACCACCACTTACACTCACTGATGAAATATCTAATATGTTCCAGAAGACTTTCAAAAATGTGGTGGAGATGGCTTA
>OVAF01002851.1:0-11968 GCA_900406245.1 Odontarrhena argentea | reverse complement strand
TCACCATAAACCCATCTGCTCCACTCCTTACCTCAACTACAACATTCCAAAAACACATACAACAATACATCAAACTTGTTTAAACAAAACCAGAGAGATTACAATTCTGATGAATCATCCACTAGCTTACCAGCTTCCACTACACTAGAGTTCACATACTCCTCATCGTTTTCGTTGAAATTCTCTGCGGTGCTTCCGTTACCATCAGAGTGTGAGCTGAAAACACACTTGATACTATTGTTGCGATGCAAACGAAGAGTGATTGTGGTAACTTGTGACTTGGTGGTTCCTTTTGTTCGAGTACCCAAGAATTGGCTTCTAAGAAACCTAGGATTCAGACCAGTGTAGTTAACAAGTGATGAACCACATGCAACAACACCTACTTGTCTTGGTCTAATTGCAGGACAAACAACTGGTGCCTGAAGCGATCTCATCTTCCTTTACCTTTGATTACACAACAATCAAACAAAAAATTGTATCAGTATCAAAAAAAATTACAAAATCTATGATCTGAAATTACAATTTCAAAAATCGATCACTGATCTATCCGACGAAAAAGTCAAGATAATAAATTATTAATCAAATTTACAACAGATTTTCACAAAATTGTTCGAAATGATGAACAATACTAAGAAAGATCTTGAACACTTTTTGATTCACTTACAATTTTGCGAGTAACAATTTGGGAGATCGATAGATCAGATGATCGTGAATGGCGTAAAACAGTCACAGAGCGAAGTTAGTAGACTCTCGAACGGATCGATCAAGAGGACGATCGAAGAGAAGGAAGAAGATGAAGAGAGATTCTTCACTTGAGAGATCAAAAGACTGAGGGAATCTCTCCGTCACTTTATCATCGCAGTTTTTGTTTGGTTTGCCGATTTTACCCTTTCACCAAATTTGATTTCATTTGCCTAACATCTTTGTACCAAATTTGTTCTCCCAAACCGAAACTTACACCAAAATAGTATATATGACAATAATAAAATAAACAAATCAAAATGTTCTTAAATTCCTTTTTATTTAAATTTAATTTTTTTATAAAACATATCAATCATCTAAACTAATCGAATTCTAAACAAAATAAATATCAAGTGAATGATTTTGGAGATTAAAAATCATTTGTATATGGTTCGTTAATATCAATCAATATAACACAATAATTTTACCCGAAGATCTTGACACGTCATACATTTTAAAAAATACATCACGAAAATAAATAGTACCACAATCCGTCGAAACAAGACTTTTAACATAGTTACATACTTTTCAGTCTTGTTGAACGGATTCAGCGATTTCTATTTGTAAATCTTCGTAATCCAATCTGAAATCCGGTGTATGAACTAAGAGTTTTAAAAATATTAAGCCAACTACATATCTCGAGTGAGGAAGAATGTATATTTATACTCATATATTTTTTTATCTAAGATAATTAATACCTTAACAAATTTATCTTTAAAGATGATTTTTTATATAATTTGAAATTAAGTAATATTTTATATCATTTTTGCAACAAATACTTTTACCAATAATTAACAACTTGTTATTAAAATATACGTTTGGTATTTCTAGACATCAAATTATTTTGTGCAAACAAACAGATAAATTATTAAAGGAGAACAATATATAACTAACAAGTTAACAAAAAAAAAAATCAAGTGACAAAAAAAAAATATAAACTATTAAATAATGATGTTTTATGAATACTCAAATAAATGAGAATAACTAACTAAAATATTTACTATTTTCTAAAGTATAATTTAAATTAAAATAATAGTCAGTATGCTTAAAAAACCTTTCTGATTAAAAAAGACATTGATGATTAAATATTCTTATCAGAAAAATACACGTTATATATGTGCTTTGTTCATTATATAAAGAAATATTAGGACACGGTCAATTACTTGCAATATAAACAAAATCTACCCACAACTGGTACAAGTTAATAGAAAATTGTAGGGATTAGTTCAAATACTGATTAGTTTAAGTATTTGATTTGGTCGTGCTGAATCTGGTGGTTCAATTATTTCTGAATTGTTAAAGAAATTAAGAGACTGAGTATTATGAAGGGTAAAAGAGTAATTCAACAACGTAGCCGTGATGACGTGAAAACAGAGAAATCGTAAAAGGTTGACAGGTCATTAGTTGACATAAGCGCACAGATGGATCCACGTATGCAAGCCCTCTGGTACCATCGATGGTTTTGGATAAGGTTGTAGAAGTTATCAGAAGCATGTACTATTTTATTTTTATTTTTATTTTTTTTGTTTATTCTGTAATTTTTCTCTTCTAAAAGTTATATTTAACTGTAATGACCAGATTTATTAAGTAATGTTATGACCGACAAAAAAATATATATATTTAACTGTAGTATCTTAATTCTTACGCGAAACTGTTATGTCCTAAGGCGTTGATTGGTGACGCATAATTTGCGGTTTTGAGTGTGTTTTTCGTTTTAGGTTATCATTCACGTTTTATCACAAACCACACTTATTTACACTGTTTTTTACAAACCGCACCTAATCCGCACCATTCGGAGCATAAATCTTCTAATAAGTACATTCACAGTAGCTAATTATAAATTGGAATATTTTAACCCGGTGAATCTAAAAACTGGTATACGGAAATGGGGTAATTTCATCTAAGACATCACAAATTCACAATAGCTAATTATAAACTGAATATTAAATATATTATATTTATACATTAATATTTTGAATAATAACAGCTTTCAGTTTGATATGAAACAAACTGATTAAGCGTACGGTGCGGTGTAGATAATAAAAAGTATATATCAAGAAAATATGATTTTGATAAAAATTACAAAATCATTTATTATAAAACATGTTAACACACTAATGATTTGTTTTAGAAAATGATTGTAGTTTGGTGGTAAAAAATAAATTTATTAAAAATAAATATTATTATATTTGAAATTGAATTCCTCTACATACATTATGAATGATTATTATTTTATAACATTTTTTCATTAACTTGATTCGAAAATTACATAGTTATCTAAAAACATACAAATACAATCAATACATAATAACTAAAAACGAATGAAATATTGAATAAAACAATTAGAAGATACTTCCTATGATGGAGAAGATTTATATATTAATAAATAATAATAAAATATGTCCTTTGTTTTATTCATCTTCATAACCGGTTTCTCACGGATATCGTGTTTTACTATCATCTTAGTGATTAAAAGCCAATAAATTATTTGAAGATCATTGACTGTCGATCCATCGGTTACATCACAATATAACCCAACATCTCCCACACCAAGAGAATACGTATAACGTGATTGTGATCAATGCCAAGATTCGTGATTTTCTTCTAATCCAAACCCAAAATGAGGTTTAGTACCGCATCCTCATCGCAAAAACATCGTCTCTTCCATGATGGTTTCCAAAGTGGTTATTTCCAAAGCAAAACGATTAGAATATGAACTCTTAAATCGCTCCGATGAAAAATAATTGTAGATCTGTTATTGACATCATTCTTAACCATTTATCATAGCAGATTAATGAATCTGGTATAGAGATAATTGAAAGTGTGTTTGATACTCGTGAGAGTTTCACTTCATTGTCAAAATACATGATAATCAAATAATCATCACCAATAAGATGAAGAAGATACAGATTAAAAACTTATTTAAAAATTGTCTTATCCAACGCAAAAAAGAGAATAAAATTTTTGGTGTAAGGATGTGAAAAGATATGGAAACCCATGGATTGATCCAATGAAAAATTAGAGANAAAAGATATGGAAACCCATGGATTGATCCAATGAAAAATTAGAGACAAAATGGCAAAATCCCCCATTATGAGAGAGAATATCTCAAAAAAAAAAAAAAAATCATTCATATATATTTTGTATGATTTCCTTTAATAAATCGATAAATTATAACTCATATATAATTGACAGCAAAAAAATAAAAAAAATAAAATAAAATAAAAAATACTCGCTTCTCCCATACAAAATTGTGAAAACGTATTTATCAGCTAACATGAAGTCGATTTTAAATAAACATATTCCGTAAAGTTATTATTATAAAGATGAAAAGATATCAATAGAATTGGCCAATTAGGAGAAAATGTAAGTCGTATTCGAGAGAAGTGAAATAAGCAAGTGGAAACAATATATTGTGTAGCTTAAAGGTCAATGTCAAATAATGGACCCATTGATACTACATATACCTTATCGGTCCAAAAAATTGAAAGGTAAATGGCTTCACAAACGTTCCTTCGTTATCCAATTTTCCAGCCCCAAATAATATCCCCCCACAAGTTTGGATATTTTTTCTTCTTATTTTGTAATTTACTTCAAACAAAATCGCATTGCTTGTGAATTATTGGTATTTTACGTGTAATACATATTATTACAAATTATCCTGATCCAAAAACGAATCCGGCCCATGACTAGGCCCAATAAGTACACATCTACCTTGTCTTCAGCTTCACTGATAACATGATCATTACTCACTCTATTGCTCGGCTACATTTTGGGAATAGATTTATAGAGTATGCAAGTTGTTTTCGCACCGTTACAGTCATATTGGCTAGAATAAATTTGTAGATATATATATATGATGCGGGTTTGAATTTGGGTGAAGACACAATCACGATTCTAGCATGGATATAGTGACTTACTAGTTACTATTACATATCTCTGTGACCTTGTCCTTTATGACTAAAGTTTAGTATCAAAATCGAATTATATTTGTAAACTGCGTAAACATCTGGTTAATCATATAGCTTAATTTCATCTGGTTAAACTGGTTTTAGCCATAAAATCAAAATGGTTCAATTTAATTGTTGATTACCGAAAACATATTTTACGTCTAGGGCCCATATGAAACCCAACGTCTCCCGGGCCTTTTTTGTTCCTTTCGTCAAACTTTATAATTCAATTATTTAAAATGGAGTTTTTTTTTTTTTTTCATTTTGATTTTAATATGGTTTGAAAACATTTGATTTTTTTTTTAAAAATAAATCGCGGAAGTTCCAAACTTTTGGTTTTATAATCTTCTCTGGTGTCCGGAGCCAGCCATTGGTGATACCATATTTAAGGCGTAAATCATTCTTCCTAAGTGAACTCGAACAAGAAACCTTGAGTATTTCTCAAGTTCCATTAAACCAAGAGCCACTTGGGTGGTGATTGGTTAATGACTTATACTGTAAAAATTTTTTTAAAAAAATTGGCTGTGACTTTATTGGATGGTGACTTTTTTAACAAAATAAAAACCACAAAAGATCACTTTTAAATAAGAGAGAAGCGTAGAGTTAAAAAAATAAAAAGTTCACTGTGAAAAAATTTAGGACATAAAAGTGCGATTTGGTGAATATTAACTTTTGAGATTTTTTTAATGTTTAAAGTCCTCACAGCCTAAAAAAATGGGATTACCAATCACCACCTTGATATTTTGAAAACATTTGATGATTTTAAGAGTTCTCCAAAATCGATGGTTCTAGAGAGGAAGCTTCAAAAATAAAAGCTGGACTGAAAAAGAAATTAAAATCAAATTTTTTAGATCATATATTATAACCAAAAAAGAGAAATATATTCAGATGCGCGTATACATATATATGATGATAAGGTGGTTCGAGATTTTTCTTTAAGAAACTTTAAAAGATTCGATGTCGGCTTCTCTAAGCCTCCTTCACTCACTCTCAACACTTTCTTTACCCTTTCCCAATCGAACCCCTACCACTTCTCATTCTTTTTTTCTCTCTTTTATCTTTCATTTTTTGTTCTTTTGGAACTAGAACATCTAATATATATGATCGGCTAAAATTTCAAAATATCACTGGGCTTTATATTGGATCGATGATTTTCTAGTTGTGCTAACGAAACATGGTCTAGTTCTTTCTTTTCTTATACTTTTTTGGAACATTCTTTTAGTTAAACTTATATACGTAGAGCAAAATATGTATGGTAAATTGTCATCTTGGACTTAGTTTTGTTATCAAATCAATTTTGATATACGTACCCTTTAAACCAAATCAATTTGTCTCCAAAGCCCAAATTTAATTTTAGTGTATCTCACACGGATTAGGTCGGTATTGTGATTTAATCTTTTTTTTTTAATTTTACGTACGTGCTTTTTGGATCAAAATCCGTTTATTAGGCTAAAAGTTGTCAAATACAACAAAATATGTGGTCCTTATAATTAGTTCATTGTTATAGCTAGCTATTCATGCAACCAACAAACCTATAGCTAAATATATAATAATATTAGTATAGATAGGTTTAAACAATGAATCCATGCAATTCGACAACAGTCTCAGAGACTATAAAATAGTATTATCCTTTTTAGAATGCATGAACCTCAACTCACGTATCCGTCTTCTTTTTGACTAATTTTGGTGCTATTTTAATTAAGTATCTCGTTTCAAAATAATGATCAACCAATTAGGGTCTCTATGTTAACCCTAAAGATTTTGAGGCAAAATTTAAAGATTGTCGGTTCAAATGGATAATTAAAAAAAAATCGTATAACATGTTCTGGTTCTCGGCCAGAAGGGATATATGGATTTAAATTATTATTTTTAAAAATGATCAAAAGGTTCATCATATATATTTGATACGTCGATGATATTGTTGTGTTTTTTTTGTCTTCTACAAATATGACACACAAATTCTAAGAGACAACGAAATCGAAAAGGACACACACCATTACATGTGTAACACAAATACACAATACTGACAATATATTATTTCCCTATGATTATAATCATGTATATAGGATATATGAGTGCATATATATAAGTATGTTTAATATTTATTTATGTACATATATGTGTATAGCTAGATCGAATCTGATTTTAATATTCAAGATATGATAGAGATTATGTATGTCCAATGCTGGTGTCTGGAACTTGTTCCTCACATTTTTCATTTTAAAAAAAAATATATATCTAATAATTGCGTTTAGTTCTTTGGTTTAAAGAGAATCCTTCTAGAATTCACAAATATTCTAGTTTTAGCATTTTTCTTAAGCACAAGAATATACCTGAACTCACATCTTTTTAGTAGGTTTATTCATCTATCTATTGTATGGCGCCATAGACATACTCATAATTATATATAATCTATTTATATCTAGTCGGCAACATCTTGGACAATTTGAATTGTGGAATAAATAAATAAATAAATAAAAAGAACGTAAAATTATCTAATCACTCTAAATTGATTAGTTGAAAATAGTTATACACTTAAGTTTCTTATGAAATTTGGTGAGTTAAGAGTATCTCCAACCCTACTCCAAAACTCACTCCAAACTCCATATCTCCAAAAAATCATCTCCAACCCTACTCCAAAACCAACTCCAAAATGGAGAAACTCTATTTTTTGCTCTATATTTGGAGCAAAAAATGGAGTTGCTCCATTTTGGAATCGAACTTTTTTATTTACATACACTTCCCTCAAATTATAATACTTTTAATTTTTATGCTTAAATAGTTCAAAATATGATTATTTTTAATAAAAATTGTTATGACACTAATGATATAAATAAAAAATACATAGAAATACTTAATAAAAGTTGCAAAGACGTTGATAACAAAATGAAAAATACATAAAAATATTTAATAAGAATTACAATGACAATAAATATAAAATTAAAATACATAGGAATATAGATAAATCATTCTCATTTCTATTGATTTAGTATTCTAATAAATCATTTTAATTAAGAATAGGGATACTGATTATTAACTTCGAAATGCTTTGGTTGATCATTTGTGAGAGAAATATGGTGACAATTAATCAAAACTATATTATTTTTATTTTTCATTTTCTACTTTCTTTTTTATTTATTTTTGTTATGCAATGCAATTTTATTTCTATAATAATTTTTTATTTGATATATTAATTTTATTTTAGTAAATTATTATGACATATAAAATAAATGGGCAAAATCTATAATTTTGATAAATATAAGGTGTTTTGAAAAATTAATAATTACCAAATATACTTTTGGAGTCAAAATATGAAGCCATGGGTTGGAGAAAACCCAAACTCCATTTTAGAGCTACTCAATTTTGGAGCAAAATATGGAGTTGAGGGTTGGAGATGGTCTAAGTATTCGAGATCATTCACTCTTAAAAAAAAATTAGTCGGATATGGTAATTAGTCTGAATCACGTCTTAGTTTTATTAGTTATTAACTATACATAAGGGTATTGTATTATATTATCATGTATACAGAATTCAAGAAATATTTGCCGGTTGAGTTAGAGGCTCTTGGTAATACATGAACCAACAGATGTGTGTTAGGATATGTTTCGCATTTTGTGCCTTAGTACCGAAGGAAAAGTCCATGACCGTACAAAAGCGAGACGTGAAATTCTCGACCCCGAAGTTGCAACATCATATCAGTTTTGATGTGATTTGTATAAAGACAATGTTAAGTACGTAGGTTGTTCTTTATGATGAATGGCCAATATCAAAGCAATATCATTTTTGATCTTGTAACACCTTTTCTAGCATTTGTGAGGCATGAAACGTCCAACGTGTTCATAACATTTGAAAATATCTTATGACTTTATGTATTGTATACCATATATTTTATGAAAGTTGGTTGATATAATTTTCGGTCTACTGTTGTTATAATTGAAGAGCTTTTAAAAAATGTATTGTAATCCTGAAAAAAAATTCCTACTTTGTACATTTATGCAATAAGATTTCATCAAATTAACTGGCTCTAACAAAATGAAATCAAAAGATGATACAGCTTTTCTAAGGCTAACTTTTGGAAATGTAAAAATTGACCCCAATTGTTTGCATTTACTCATATCTGACCCTACATGACCAACCATCAAAAGATTCATTGTCTTCCTAGTTTCTCTTTCTCCTTCATTGAGATTTAATTACAATTAATGGATTTCTTTCCAAACTTTCATGTTAGTAGAACACTCTAGTCTTTTTGGTCTCCGAGACAATATTTATTGAAATTTTAATTGCACGGGTTTGTCTCACAAATCCATAAAGAATTATGGGTGAGGAAAACAGAAAAANGGAAAAAAAAAAAAAAAAAAAAAAAAAACTTTAATTAAGTTGCTACTTGTTAGTTTTCTAGTATTTTATTTTCTTGCATGTCTTTGATAGAGATGCTCAACGAATATTAGGCAACTTTTTCTATTAAGTGATGTTATTTGGGGATTACGAACAAACCATCTATATTAATCTATTTTCACATTTATGCCAATGTTATAAAAAATTAAATTATACTATAGAATATGATTTATCTTTCTGTTGTTATCAAGTTTGATTCAAAGTTCACTAAGTACCTAACCCAACAAGTGAAAAATGTTCTCATTTAGCTGAAAATGGAATATTTTTTCTGGGATGCCTTCATACAAATTTGTTTTATATTTCCATCTTTCTTTTTATATATATTATTATAACATTAATTAATAAAGTATGTATTCATGCAAATTGACTACTCACCAGAACCCACCTAGAAATAATTTGGCAAAACTTCTTTTGTCTTTTCATTTTTCCAGTTTGATCAAAGGATTTCACATTGTAAACTAATTTTCTGTTATTAATATCAACCGACGTACTTGCTTACTACATTATTCACCGAGTTTTATTTCTTTCTTTTCTATGACCAATATTTTAAAAAGTTAGGAGTTTTGTGGTCATGATTAATTAATAAAAATCCGGATCATATATTATAAAGTCTTTTGAATGAGTATCTCCTTTTTAGGGTGGAGACTTTATATTATGACCATCTCTAGTTCATCCCTCCATTTTTTACTTCAAAATAGCGTAACTTCAAAATAAAATTGATTTTATTTTAATTCTATTCCATTTTTCATTCAAAATGGAGTTATGAATAAAATTACTTTATATTTGGAGTAAATCTATTTATTATTTTATCTTGTAGTAGGGTTTGAACAAACGTTACTCCAAACTCTATTACGGAATAAAAACTATGCCAAAATGAAGTGAAGATATTTGAGATATTTTAAGTAAAAGAAAGTTTTTCTATTGTAATTATAATATAATAATGTAAATATTTTTAAAGTACATACATATATAACTTCTACATAACATATACATTTATTTATTAGTGATCCAATCCATGAAATAATCACGGATTATGTTGGTTCTCTATCAATAGTACATAGAATTGTGAGTGATGATATATGTTCGGCAAGTTTAGCATTCTAACAAACCTAAGAAAATCTGTTGTGCTATATGATCATGATTCATACATATAATGTTATAGGTATGATCTCATTCCCATCTAGGATGATTTTATCATTATACTCAATATATAACTGTATTTGTTTGATAATTAACAAAAAAAACATAAACAAAATGCATAGCTTCAAGGTAGTACATAAGATAGGGAGTGCTCTGAATATAAAACAACTCCACAATGCTCCCAAATAAGAGATGGTAAAGTAAAGGAAGAACAATATATGGGCATGTGCCTTGAGATGTTAGGCAGATTCAGAATCTTTCAGGACTACTTTTTCTTTTCTTTTAATTCTTACCTTCTTCTTCTCTCTCTCTTTTGTGAAATTTATTAGTTATTATTTAGATTCCTCTTTCGATAATAGTAACCTGTTTTTGTTAAACCGCAGTATCTTTTGCCCTTTGCTTTCTTTTACAAAACTTTATTTTCC
Organism: Odontarrhena argentea; assembly: GCA_900406245.1. NCBI lineage: Eukaryota > Viridiplantae > Streptophyta > Magnoliopsida > Brassicales > Brassicaceae > Odontarrhena > Odontarrhena argentea. The sequence goes on along the minus strand of OVAF01002851.1, from coordinate 1,317 downwards.
ATTTCTGTGAATATGTTTCACTAAGCAACTTGAATCCCTTTTGCGTTGTGTAAAAAGAGACTTCGCACCACTGACCACACTCCACTTACCAAACTTTTGTACTACTTGTATACATTGATCGGTTTTTGATGAGTTTTATTATCTTTTTTTTTTATGAGATTCAGATGGAAACTATAAATAAAAAATAATGGTTTGTTATTAACATAATATGATGTTTACAACGTGATTATAATTTTACATTTCTTATTTGAGTTGGTTGGTCAAAATATAGGTTCTATAAGGTACCAACTCTATATTTCTATCCTAGCTTTTTTAGTTTTTAGAACCTAACTAAGCTAAGCAAAGTTAAAATGGTTAAGATTTACATATCAAGCTAATTTAAATTAGATATAGTGTTTTAATATATATTTTTTTATTGATCATCTTTCCTTTAACATAATAGAAATTAAAATATAGTAAGGTTACGTAGCTAGTTTGATTGCATTAGATGTTTTTGTGTAATACTCTATTTGTCTTTAGATTTTTTTTTTAAGATTCAACATACAACTTAAAAACACATACGTTTTTTTTCTGTAAATTAAAATATTATTTATCAACTTTGCAACCTATAATAAATCAATATGCAGAATACAAATAATCATATAACATATTTTATTATTAGTTTTGTTTCTAAGATGTGAAAATGCCTTGGTAAAAAAGCAATCCCATTTACCATGCACCGGCCTANCTTTTTTTTTTGGGGAAAAATTTTTTTTTTTTTTTTTTTTTTTTTTTTTTTGGGTAAGGGTTAACAATTTGTATTATAGACAATTATAGTGGGATGTCTTTTGCTTACTCAATATATGTCGCATTTATGTTCCTTTCTTCAACGGTTTGAAAATATTATAGGTTTGAGATATATATCTTTAATTCTACGAAACCTAACTTCTGTATTTTTTTTTTCTCAAATTTAGTGCCCGATTGGTTGGACTGTAGCTGCTTAGCAGCTGTAAAATTTTGCCTCTAGATGTGTTTGCTGTAGTTGTCGATTAGTAACTGTGTAAATTTTGCTGTAAAATTTTGACTGTAAATGTATTTGCTGTAACTGTAGATTAGCTGTTGTAAAATTTCGTCTGTAANTTTATATTTATTTTTATCAAAAAAATATTCATAACAAAATAAATTATATTTATAATATAGTGTATACAAAAATATACAATTTCATTATATAATATATAGGTAATCTTATTATTTTATAGAATAAATAATATTATTTATAAGAATAGTTCATGTATGATATTAATTTACCTATAATATTATATTTTGGCAAAAACTATA
>OVAF01002850.1:0-14269 GCA_900406245.1 Odontarrhena argentea | reverse complement strand
CTAAAAACATAAATTAAAACTCAAGCGAAATTATAAAAAAGTAAACATGAGAAATTTAAATGAAATGATAAACATACACAACCAAGACGCTCATTCTCTTCTTCAACACAACCACGTTGGACTTGAAATCTTTCTTTAGTCTCCATCTTCTTCTTCTCGATCTCTTCTTCTTTCCCTAATCTTTATCTTCTTCTTCTTAATCTCTTCATCTTCTCCACAATCCCTTCACATCGAATCTCTCTGTTTCTCTCTTTTTATTTTCCTTTCTCTCTTTTAGTTTCTAGATATTTCTTTTGGAGTAGATAAGAAAAAGAAGAAGAAGAAGAAAAGTTAAGAGAGAGAGAGGAGAGAGTATAAAGCAATAAAGTAGGGTGGGTTGTTTAATTAGAATAGGGGTGTTTGTGTATTATTCAAAATACGGTACATCCCAAAAAGTAATGGGTATAGAGAGCTAAATATTTTGTCAAAAGGTATTATAGGACCTAATTACTCTTTAATTATCTCTTGATTACTTTATGTTTTAATTAAGTAATAACAGAAAAGAAAGCGTGTAACACAACTTGTAACACCAAGAATCCTTCTTTCCTCACGCAATTACGAATATTCGGATCCACACATTACACAATTTTCCGACAAAAGTCATTAAGGATGTCCTTTATATATCCCCCGGGTCTTGTCTCTTGAAGATTAACCCTCTTTTTCTCCCATCAAAAAACAGAACTCGAGGGGAAAAAGGAAAAAAGGATTTTAACAGTTTCTAGGGTTTCTAAATTCTCTCAAATCTCTTATTAAACACCCAATTTTTTTTGAATCAATTGGTCAACAAATCTTTCACCTTTCTCTCTTATATACATTACCAACAATGCAAATTCGTTTGAGTCTCGTTCTGTTTTCGTTACTAATTTTTCCTCTCGCATTCTCCAATTCTCAACCGTTGATCTTCGAGTCACATCTCAAGTCCGTCGTAGAAGAAGACAACGATGACGGTGATTTTCATTGCACGAGCTGGAGATTCGCGGCGGAGACGAACAATCTCTCTCCTTGGAAAACGATTCCGGCGGAATGTGCCGGTTACGTTAAGGATTACGTGATGGGTAGAGGTTACGTCATCGATTTGGAAAGAGTCTCTGAAGAAGCTAGGGTTTTTGCAAGCAGCTTCGAGATTAATGAGAAAGATGTTTGGATTTTCGATATTGATGAGACTCTCTTGTCCAATCTTCCTTATTATTTGGATCATCGTTGTGGGTAAATTTCTTCTTCTTCCAATCTCTCACACAATTTTTTGTTTCTTGAAAGTTTCTTTGATGGTCCAAACAAGAAAGTTTCTAATTTGATTCTGTTTTACTGAATTGTGTGGTGATTCTGTTTTTGGGGATTTTGTAGGGAGGAAGTATTTGATCATATGGAGTTTGATAAGTGGGTAGAGAAAGGGAAGGCACCTGCAATAGCACCAAGTTTGAAACTTTACCAAAAGATTCTAGATTTGGGCTATAAAGTTGTTTTGCTTACAGGGAGGAGAGAGATCCATCGGGTTGTTACTGTCCAAAACTTGCTCAATGCCGGCTTTCAAAACTGGGACAAGCTTATTCTGAGGTAAGGCATACTCGGTTTTCGGTATCTTCTCTTCTCCATTACAATGCTGATTATGTTTGTGGTAACATGACCACTTGTTATCGTAATGTTGGAATTTGGATGGTTGATGGTTCTGTTTGTTGATTGATGAAACAGATCGGTTGATGATCAGCACAAGACGGCGACTATATACAAGTCAGAGAAGAGGAATGAGATGGTGAAAGAAGGGTACCGGATCAGAGGCAATTCAGGTGATCAATGGAGTGATTTGTTGGGTTCTTCCATGTCTGAACGGTCCTTCAAGCTTCCGAATCCAATGTATTATATTCCCTGATATGAAGAAGCGATAATCCGGGGCATATTCATATGACAATTGAAGCTAGCAACCTACTGTTTTTGAAGTTTGGGTTGGCCATATAATCACTAGCTATATATGTAATGTGACAATTCTAATTGTTAAAAACTTGTTTCCAACAAAAGTATAAAAGCTTCAAAATGTATTACCTTCCTCTGGTTCAAATCAGAGAATCTTGTTCTACAACACTTAATGGTTTGCAGGAACATTTGAGGAATTTCCTGTGAACAGAGACGATCTGAAATTTCTGTTGATTTCTAAGAAGGATTAGTTTGGTTTGAATCTGGTCAAATAGTTCAATCAACATTGAATTCAAATGTTGATCCCTTTTTTTTTGACCAAGTACATACCCATCTGACACATCCAATAGAGGTCAGCAACAAACAGCTCACAAAACAACAAAAGATCAAACTTTCACAAAACAAGAACTGTTCCCATATAGACGTTACCACTTACAAACAGGCAAAAGAAAGTACCAACATAACGTTTACAACGCAATAACATAAAATAAACAAAACACAGTACAACAAACATAGAAACACTAATTATAAAAGATACTCGACATCTGCTTTTATTAAGCCCCCTATCAAATTTGAAACACCTTATTCCTCATAAACTCAGAGACTCTACAACATGGGCACTGTGACGATGGTTTGTGGTGTGATTTAGGTGGTAGTCTGCTGGGTTCCACGGGTACGGTCGTGTTCCCCACCTGTGTGTTGGGATCCGTAGTACTGAGCTCTGTCTTTAAGATCCTGAGCTTTGCCTCCCAGCTTCATCCTTGCACTGTCCAGCCTGTCTGATCCCTGTGGGTGCTCTCCCGTTGCGTACCTACTCATTATTGCACATGCATGATCAGACCACTCATCACTTATATAAATATATTAATGCATACACTACCTCAAGAGTTTCAGGCCTATTCTACTCAATTTTACATTATATTGTGATCTAAAGCTAAGAGCATAATGCTTGCATACCCACTGTAACATTTACATTAAACAAATTTTGTTTGCTAGATGTGTAACTATGATTTTACAATATTTTCTTCCTCATTTTGTCAAGCCATATGCAAGTTAACAAGTAAAGCCTTTAAATTGTGATTAGACTACAGTAGAAACATATAGTAGTAATCATTTTCCATGCACACAAACACATTGCACAAATAGAAATAGATGTTATATCATTATATGTATGCTAACCGGTAGATCCAAGAGAAGACGGTAATGGCAGCAATGCCAAAGCCACCAGAGGAGAGAAAGCCGGTGATGAGAAGCGCAACGGTGATGAGAGCGGGGACAAGGATGGGGCTGAAGATAACAAGCAGGGGAGTGGCAACGGTCAAAGCTATGACGGTTCCAACAAGAGTAAGGCTGGAGAGGACAAGGAGGGAACCACCAGCAGTAACAGCAGTGGCAGCTTTAGCTATCTGCCTAGACCTCGAGTAGTTTTGGCTGGACATCATCTGGCCACCATAACCATACTGGTCCCGGTCTCGGCCATACTGATCTCGGTCTCGGCCAAGCGTCGGGTACTGGTCTCGGCCCATGATATCGTGATGGGTTCTCGCTGTATCCGTCATTTTTTGTTTGCTCTGTTTGTTCAATACAAAATGAGAGATGTAATGAGAGAAGGATCGATGTGGAGTAGTAAGCTTTAAGAGACTTGAATTGTTATACATATAAGAAGAGAGGAGAGTCATGTGTCCATGTCGTCATCATGCAATATGAGGCCACGTGTTAATGTCGTCACCATGCAGGCGTTGCATGTGTAAACGAGAGAGCTCTGTTTCAAGACACGTTTGTGTTTTGTCTCGTTCCTTTGGATGTGGCGTTGGCATCGAACCGAACGCAAATTACGGACCATTGGGCTCTATTGTTGGGCCTTCCCAAGATCTCCTTCTAAATGAGCCTACCCTTGAAAAATGACTTTCGCTTTCACATACTGTATGTGAAAAGAAGTTTCATTAACAAACTTATAAATACGCCTGTGTAATTCCCATTTCGCCACGTCACTCTTCTACTCCCTTCTTCCCCATTCGATAATGCTCTCTCTCGTCGCCTCTCCTCCGCTCATCTCCGCCGCATCTCTCACCAAACCTCTCCGTTCTCTCTCTAAATCAACTCTCCCTCTCTCAATCCCTAAACCCATCTTCCCATTTCCTAAAACAACCCGATCCATCTCCATCTACAAACCCCCGATGAACAACCTCCTTAACAAACTCGGATTCGGGTCTCGTCCCCAAATCGACCCGTCTTCCGCCGCAATCGCTCAAGGACCCGACGACGATGTTCCATCGCCGAGTCAGCAGTTTGCCCAATTCGGTGCTGGTTGTTTCTGGGGTGTTGAGTTGGCTTATCAGAGAGTTCCTGGTGTGACTAAGACTGAGGTTGGGTATAGTCATGGGCTTGTTCATAATCCGAGTTACGAGGATGTTTGTACGGGAGTGACTGGCCATAATGAGGTTGTTAGAGTTCAGTACGATCCTAAAGATTGTAGCTTTGAGACTCTGCTTGATGTGTTTTGGAATCGCCATGATCCCACCACCCTGAATCGTCAGGTGATTGCTTAAATTACCTGAATTGACTATTGATTTTGGAGGAGAAAGCTCTCTTCTTTTGCTGTTTCAGGCTTTTTGATTTGGTAGTGTTGGCGTTGATCAGAATCTGCTCTTTGTCTTGTTGGTTCATGTGGAAGTCACATTGCCATTTCTTATGTGCTGCTTCTTTCCCATTGGCCTGAATCTGCTCTATGTCCTGAGAACATGTTTGATTTATGATTTGAGTATTGTTGTTGTGTTTCTTTATATATCATACTGACTTTTGTATGTGTTGAGTAGGGTAATGATGTAGGGACGCAGTATCGATCGGGTATATACTACTACACTGATGAGCAAGAGCGTATAGCTCGTGAAGCTGTGGAGAAGCAGGAGAAGATCTTGAACAAGAAGATTGTGACTGAGATACTTCCTGCTAAGAAATTCTACCGAGCAGAAAACTACCATCAGCAGTATCTGGCGAAAGGAGGTCGCATGGGTCTTAGACAGTCAGCCGAGAAAGGTTGCAATGATCCAATTCGATGCTATGGCTAACAGGCTAAGATACAAGTTAGTCCCTGAAGCACATAGAAAGTGAGTTGTCTCATGAAAATACAATAATCTGTAGATCACATCTGTGTCTTGTATTGGTCGTGTGGCAATAAATATTATACAAATTGTGATGCAGCATCATAAGCTTATATAAATGGTGGTACCTTTTCTAGTGTTACAAAAACAACCATATGTGGTGTCACATTGTATCATTATAAGAGCTGCAATTCTCAGATTACTGGATTTCTTCTCCATATGAATGTATTGAGGCTATACATATAAATACATACAACAATCTCACAATGATTTGTACTGTTCGATCAAATGTGAGGCATGGAGACGTGATGTTGGGACGACAGTGCATCCTAGACTCTGCAGAAATGCGATCTGCCATTTCAAAAACATAAACAAAATATGTATAATCTTCCACTTCTAGATTGGCAAACTGAAGCATTTATAATCATTGGATGAATGATAAGTTGTTTTACCTGTTTAGGTGTTGCTTCCGAAGTGCTCATTGAGTTTTCAATTCTCAGTTTTTGGAAATGCTCCTGAAACAGAAAACTTCCAAGCTTACGGAGTGGATTGACCTAAAACTTCCTGCTTTCACAAAACAGATTTCTTTTATTACCTGTTTCTCACGCATTATATGAGCCCTTGTGTCTGCAGGAAGTTGTTCCCACCTTAATACCTGACATGTACACAGGAACATGAGCACCACAATTTCAGATTAAATTATTGTGTGACAGTGATTTTCGGATAATACGCTTACATGTTCCGCATATTGGAATGCTTCTTCTGTAGTTAATGATGATTTAAGTGCTCGTAAGACATCCTAACCAAACAGTGCAGCAAACCAGTCAGTCACCGAAGCATGTTCCAACACTGTGACTGTATGGCTTAGTCGGCTTTATAAACTTTGTAGTAACCAAATATGAAAATTTTTTTGTCTACAAACCTTGTGTTTCTCTTTCTTGAGGGCCAAACGCTCACCAATTACAAACCCAACCTGCATGTTCGAAAATGTTGACACGAAAGGTAAGCTAAGAAGAGAGCATGCTTCAGCATCAATTTTAAAGAACTGGTGCAGGGGAAGGAAACTAATCTGAATGATAATTTTTTGCTTGACAGAATTTCAATGGTGTGAGTAGTATTATACAAAGAGACATTAGCTGAGCGAGAACTGTTGCAGAGTAAGTAAGACTCACTTTGTCAATCAGCCTCTTCGGCTCTTGGAATGCTTGTTTCTTAGCCCAGTTGTGAAATAAGTGAGAGACAACTGATCTAACCTCCACATCAAACCTGTTGATGATAAAGTTGTACACCTATGAATGATGACCAGACCAAAAGTGCCAAATTAGATAGTTATTGTTTTAAGCATGTTACCTCTTAAGAAAGATGTTCCCATTGAGTGCATATTCCGCTTCTACAGACTCCTCGGAGGCATTATCTACTGGAATTTTGGCCACATCATTGTCTGTTGGTTGATTTTCCTCATGTTTTATTTCCCTTCCAAAACTGGAAACACTCTGCTCAGTTTTGTTTGGAAGGTTGTGATGAACTCTTCTGCAGTCATTTGTGCTCAAGTCTCCCTACAAAACAGACAAAAGTCAGGACTTAATGTTTGGCTATAGGTAAACAAGATCAAAACTATCTCAAAGAACAGAACGCTTGGCCATAGATATATATCTGAGAGTTCTATGCATAAAATTGTTAACAAGCTGAACACCTGAACTTGTAGAAGATGTCCCGGAATCTCTTTCAGAAATCGTGAGGGTTGGAGTACCTAAATGGAAGGTCATAAGTCAGAGAAAATTTTTGAGAGGGGAAATACACAAACCATGTGCAGTACTAACCTGCCAATTCGAATCCACTGTCACATACAAGAAAAATAGTTTCTTGCGAGCACGAGTCATAGCAACATACAAAAGACGACGCTCCTCCTACAATTTAAACAACCAGAGCGTGGTTATATATATAAGGTTCGGAGAGGCTGGAAATGCATAGAGAGTCGATGAAAAACTTCATGAAAAAGATGAATGATACCTCAAGTGATGTTCCACCCTCTGATGCAGTACCATTAGATTCATGTAATAGGGGAATCTCGTTTTCATTAGCCTGTTCAGCAAAACTACTAGTCAAACTGGAACCAACAATTCTGTTTTGTTTCTATAAAAATATCTTTTCACATCATGCTAGGTACATAACTGCCAACAACTCGACACAGAGATCAATGAAGGATTATTAAATATATACCTTGACTATGAAAACTATGTCCCACTCCAAACCTTTAGACTGCATGAATACATACAAGAGATTAGAAAATACTTCCATTGCTACCTAAAGCAGCTAATTCTAACACTCAAATACCAAACTGTGGATCTTGAGAGTGTATGACAAACACCTGATGAATGGTGGTCAATGTGACAGAATTTTGATTGTCATGCCTTCTTGAACGAAAATTTGCAGTTTCACGCTCGGAGATATAATTGATAAATGAATTAAGTTGATTACAGCCTTTCTTTTCTTTGATTTCATCCGCTTCTCCCTCAGTTGTAGTGCAATGAGTGGAAAGAAACTCAGCTACATCATCCATTAAGTACTGGAGTACCTACAAAACAGGAAAACATCCCCCATACTATTTTAAAATGATACATAGGGGAAAACGATTATCCAAGTGCTTGAAGAGCAAAAGCCACATACAGATCTAAGATCGTTGTCTTCATTCAGCAGTTGTCCTCCATCATTATCCACAACAGCTCGTTGCTCGAGAAGGTATTTCTAGAAGTTGATATACCATGACCAGGTAAGCATTATAACGAAAAGATAAAAAAATAAAAAAATAAAAAAATAAGGGAAGACACAGTAAATCTTCAAAGCAAAGTCATATTAACATAAACTACATTTCAGTTAAAGTTATACCTTATCCTCAAGACACATTAGCTATACAAAGAATGAACATTGGATTGTCAAGCATAAAGTCCATTGTTTATTTCAACATTGCATAGGATTCATTATTGGTGGGGATATCAAGAGCACCTATATATAAAAATTCTGTCTTGCTTAGCAAATTACTTTGCACAATTTGTATTTTTTCTTCTAATATATAATAACTCTGGAGAAGACACTCTAGGGTTATATCTATAAGCATATCATCACTAAGATAGAAAAAAAAATTTACCTGTGGTATCATATTTGCCACGCATGTTACTACAGCTGAAAGTGATTGTTCCTGTAAATTTTCAGATGTAAGAGATCCGTAGGTCTAAGTCTAAATAACCATATGATAATTTCAACTAATGATAAGATGCATTCATAGTATTTGAAGGACCAGGAATTTTTTTTAATCTTACCCTATCAACAAGCTTTGCTACCATGTCAAGAGTTTGCAACACTTTGCGTCCCTGGGTAAGCTGGTTCCTGTAGTTAATTCAAATATACTTAAGAAGCTTTAGAGGAGATCTAAATTAAAATAGCAAGAAAATAATTTGCAGCATCCCATTCTTATAATCTGTATATACACATAAATATACACACCCAGGATGTCACCTACATCTGGGTGGAAAAATGATCTAAATCTACCACTCTAGTATGCAACATGAAAATAGAGGCAGACACATTTATCTGAAAAAACTTGTATTCATTTCCTACTTTAAAAACCTAGGATCAGATGGCATTCTCAATATAGAAGTAAGACTAGAACAATATCATATCTGATTAAGATTCAACATGCAATACCTCTTGAAGGTTCCAGAAATCTTGGCACTGAAGATATCAGTCGCTGCTGAAATGAAGCTGCATTTCCTACTAGTGGAGATTTTTTCGATATGTTCAATAACCTGTTGATGGTGGTAATAAATTCATTACAAATGTACCCTTAATAGCTAAAGCTGATACTCATGCCAAAAAAAAAAAAAAAAACAGAGTACGAGAAACAAACCTTTATCTTTTCCTCCTTCTCAAAAGGAAGTAATGCCTTAAACACTCGCCTATATGATCCATCATCGCATTCAGGACATGTAGTTCTCAGCATAGACAATATGATTCGGACAACCTAGTGTAGTAAAAAATAATAGTTATGTCATATCGATGGAGCCACTGTCTGAAATTTGTAAAGCTAATATATTCACAAGGAAGAACTGTTAATGGCGAGCACTGAGAAACATGAAAATCATTCAACAGTTAAAAAAACTACTGATGAAGATAATTAACCTTTTTCCTATAGAAAGCAACACCATGAACGTTGAATGGTATTTTTCTCTCACGGAATGCAGTTTGGAAAACTTTGCCTGACACCTGAATATCAGTACATATATTTGTCCTTTACTAACGCATACGTAAATATATTCAGATTTTAAGACATTCCGACAACATGTCATCAAGGAAAGAAAAAAAGACTGACCTGCCTCCTATAAAGGATGGCAATATCTCCATGGGAACAACAAGGTGTTGCGGCATCATTTGTGATTTCAATTATTTTGTCAATGACAAATGCACACTGTGCCTCCTCGTTATGGCATTCCTTGACAATAATCTATACTGGTTGAAGCGAAATAATATAAGCCTGTAGCAACTAAACAATGCAAAATCGAATAGAGACAAGGTAAACTTGCCTTCGATCCCTGGGAATTTTCTGCGGAAATGCTTTTTGATTGGCACCGCTTCGTATTGTTTTTTATGATAGCAGATGCAGCTTCCACAATATGGCGGGAGGAGCGATAGTTTTTTATAAGCCTGACCTGAATTAGAAGCACTAAGATGAGATTTATGCATCCGCAATTGAATGTCAAGATGTTTGGTTCCTTAAGCTAATAGTTATGTGGAATAATCTTTAAAATTACTCCAGATGTGTCAGCCAAACCTCTTTGTAATTTGGGAAATCTCGGCGAAATGAATCAAATCCTGAACTGTCTGCCCCATTGAAACCAAAGATGGACTGCGAGAAAGATGCATCATGTTTCCAAAGTTGAATAATCAGATAAAATAAAGTAATGATAGTTTGAGAATAAGGCACCTGATCATCATCACCAACAATAGTAATGCGATTATGAGTCCCTAACATCCGTAGAAGCTTGTACTGCATTGTGCTAGTGTCCTGGAATTCATCAACTATGATGGCTTTCCATGTATCTTGGCAATCCTTGAATACTTTCTCAAATCCAGAAAATACACGTAAATGCCAGGATATCTTGGGAGTCATAAAGCTTAAATCCAGAATATGTATTTAAGTGGACTCACCTTCAGGAAAGTCAGAAAGCAGCATGACCGAATAGCTGATCAAATCATGATAGTCCAGAGCATTACAAGTTTTCAGGATATCGTTGTAGTTTCCAAGAATTTTAGCCTGCAACAGCACCAGTACAGAATCATATCATATGAGCTAATTCATAATCAATATCCCTGAAACAACTCTTAGCTGACTTACTCCTATCTCATTGCCCATCCTACGGCACTCCTCAGGAGTTTTACCAGAAGCCTTTGCCTAAAATGCAGAAATAGGATAACCACAACTAATGGTAAGAGGGATATATCCTACCGAAAGACCATAAAGTAAACAAATGTTATAAATTCTTTGATCGATTGCCAACCTGGGTTACATATTTTTGCCATTTCTTTGATCTATCCTTAGCATATTCCGGACATACTGCTCCAGCTCCTGCTCCATTCAGACCTTCTCCTGATTTACATACTTCGGAGTTACTACCTCCATTCTTCTTTTCCTCTTCATGCAAACGCACTGCTTCAATTATTGCTCTTCTTTGTTGCCCATGTCCATACACTGAGAATTCAGATGTACGTTGTAACCTGTAACAATTGGAAAGGTATAAGGTACATGAATATCATGAATCTACAATTCTCACGATGTCACTGAGTGACACATAACTAACAACTTCAAAGCAAACATGCGATATACAACTAGTGAACCTTGCTTTCAACTATTACGTCCCTTTCATCTCCCAGTAAGTCAAGTCACCAATTTAATAAGGTATAAATATTTCAATGGTGAAAAAAATCATGTCTTTTGCCAACATTTGGACTCGAGATTAACCACCAAAAGAAGATGTTACAGATTTAACAAGCAATCCTTATACATATGCTCACTTGTCTGCATGCATCCGGCAAAGCTGTAAGGAAAATGAATGGAATGTACTAATTGTTATTTCTTTGGCTGCTTTCTTTCCAGCAGATTTCCCTATACGTTCTCTCATCTCAGCAGTTGCCGCTGTAGTGAAAGTCATTGCAAGGATATTTGATGGTAGTAGACCCTATTAAGATAAAAAGAACACAAAAATTAAAGCTTAGTGATAACTTTAGATCTAATTTCATCTTTAAGATCTCAAGTACGAAAGATGTTTCAAAGTATTCATTGGAGAGAACTGATGGTACCTCATTGAGCAGCACCAAGACACGGCCAACCATGGTGGAAGTCTGCCATTGAGAAAGGAATAATTAGCACTAACCATATAACATCAAAACCACAGAGATCCGTGATTCAAAGAAAAAGAAGTCTAATAACTGAGATGCCAACCTTTCCACTTCCGGGACCAGCGATAACCATCAAAGGAGTACAAATATCACTACAAGCTGCATCACGCTGTCTATCATTTAAAGACTGCATATATTTTGAACACTCATCAGGCATGCAACTGATCAATGCAGGATCGGCAGCAATAGTAGTCTCTTCGTTAAGCTCTAATTTGACATTCGAGTCGGACTCGAATTTTTTAACAACACTAGAATCTAAACCGTCCTTGAGGTCACTGTCCTTATTATCTCTGCACGGAGTCTGACTTATGGAACTGGTACTTGGAGTTTGACAAGCTGCTGCTTTTCTCGCTGACTGTTCACAGATAATATCAATCTCTTCCAACATGGAATCATCAAATTCATCATCATCAAGAAGTGAAGAAGTAGAGCAACCACTGCCTAGTATAGTAACCCGTTCTGGCTCTTTCAAGGGCGTTACAAACGATTCCGACAAAATTCCATCACACGCAGAAACCTCGGTCTGAAATCCATTTATCAACTCCCGATTCAGAGCAGACCTCGGAGAAGCAATGCTGATGCCACCAGAATAACCATCATCAGACCTCGGTTTTAGCCGTTTGTTGAGGGGTGTATTCGCTGATAACTCCGTAAGAGGAATCCTACTGAAGCTACCATGGTGAGAAAGTGACTCAATACCCACTGTATCCTTGATTCTGCAACACCAGATAGAGAACCGAATCAAACTTTCAGTAAATCCACCAATACTCACTACGAAGTACCAAATCTTAAAATTGAAGAGAACATTCAAACATTTGACAAGAGAAGCTTGTGAGTTTCACGGTAATTGAAGAGACGAATCGGACCTTTGAGGAACTGGGTTGGAGAAACTGGGTGGATTCTCAAATGGTCTTTTGCGATGAAGAAGCGGCTTGGAGATTCTGAAGGATTGAGAAATGGGACGAAGATTGTAGTCTTGATTCCAAATTCCTCTGTTGGGAGGATGATTCTCCATTCGAGAGGGAAAATTCGAAATGACTGAGACTGCCCAAAAACCTAACGGAGAACGAAAATCCCGTTTAGATTGATTCATCACCTTTTCCGGTATAACGGATCTCCAATGGGCCATATGGGCCTTACGGGCCCTTTGTCGAGTATAACCTGAAGAATAAATTGTTATTCTTTTTTTTTTTTGTAAATGAGTAAATTATTATTCTAATAAAAGATTTTTTAATGAATATTTACCTTTAACTCTTTAAGCATTGTGACAATCTTCCAGGGAGTTAAGCAAAAGAAGAAAATCAAAATTATTTTTAATTCATGGAATGTCATTCAAAATTTTTATTTTTTATTTTTTAATAATTAAGATGTGGAAGAGTTTGTTAATGAACAACTTCACCTCAAATTTCCATGTGACCATGTGTTTGACGTTCAGAAATTTTTTAGATGGTTTGAAACTAGTTACATATACTATTGTTGTCATTGACGTTGTCAATTACCTAGCTTCTCATTTCATTTTATATAATATGTTTGAATTTGTGTCGTAACTATTCTTATATATTCATTACTAGTTGTGTATATATGATACAATGGTCATATGTATTACATCTTCAAAATATAAGATATGTATATGTAAGTATTATGGTAATCTCATATCATATTTTATTCGTTAGTAATCACTTTGATGTGTTTCCATTATATCCAAATTATCGAAGGTGAAATATGTTATATTTTTTAATAACAATGATTTATATACTAAACGGAATTAAACATGCATGTCATCTTATGTATTGACATTAAAAAAATTTGAAAGATAGATTTGAATGTGTTAATTGTGTAGATCATTTGGTAATACATATTTAATTAAAAAGCATCAGACGATAAACTATATGAAAAGTTTTATACATGTAAAATTACCTTTGCCATAGCAACAATGGATTTCAAGGGAATGTTCTATCAAAAAGCCTAGGTTATTTAGCTTTAGAAAACTGAAGAAATATGTCGAGAGCTTTAGTTTAAATAGGATGATTGATCAGGGTGGCCAGGGAACAGTATTTAAAGTTCTTTCTTTGATCAACCACAATAAAATTGTGAATGCTTATTAATGCATGGTTCGATATATAGTAGACATAAAAACTTGAAGGATGAAGGTTATAGACTAAAAATAACTTAAATGACTCTAACATTTAGGTTCTTTACCCTCCTAACATTGAGATCAACCACAATATGGTGGGTTTCAGGATGTCATGTTTGTAAACTTGTCAAAGCAGAGCGAGGATTACCAAGCGGGTTATTGCAGAGTTTACCTATGCCCGAGTGGAAGTGGGATATGATTACCATGGACTTCATTACGGGATTGCCAAAGTCGAAAGGCAATAGTGATGCCATATGGGTGATTGTGGATCGACTCACTAAATCAGCTCACTTTTTGGCCATTAAAAAGACGGATGGGGTTAGTAAGTTGGCTGAGAGATACCTTGAAGAGATCGTCAAGCTGCATGGGGTTCCAGTGAGTATTGTCTCCGATAGAGATCCACGGTTTACATCGAATTTTTGGCAAGCTTTCCAAAAGGCGTTAGGGACCAACGTCAACTTGAGTACAGCAAATCATCCTCAAACGGACGGACATTCAGAAAGAACGATTCAGACTTTGGAGGATATGTTGAGAGCATGCATATTGGATTGGGGAGGAGCTTGGCCTGAATATTTGTCATTAGCGGAGTTTGCTTACAACAACAGCTACCATTCGAGCATTGAAATGTCACCATATG
>OVAF01002849.1:1312-14282 GCA_900406245.1 Odontarrhena argentea | reverse complement strand
CTCAGAGACCATTTCTGCTTTTGACCACAAATTGTGAGTCATTTCAGCAAGAATCCCTTAAAAGATTGGAGATATGAACATATTTCTCTTTCAAAATTTAATTTATCTGAAGAAATTATTTACCGAATTTTTAAACTAACACTTTTCTACACAAGGTTTTTCTGTTTCACTAACTAAAACATCATAAAAAACAATAGATGTAACGTAATTTATTACGTCCAATATTAATACAGTGAGATGTTAAAAAAAACAAAATTTCGTAATATTGGTTTTTTTATCAATGTATATACTTAAAATCTCTTCATATTTTCAATAAATAAGATGATGTAGTGGTTTACCAATAATATTAGATGAAAGTTGTGATTTAAAAAAAAAAAAAAAATTGGATGAAAGTTGTAAAATATATATTACCTATATTTATTTGAACGTAAAAGTTCTTTTTTTTACAGTATACCATTTACATCAAGCAAAAAATAACCCAAAATCCTTTTCTTAATTTTTTTTGTTTTTTTTGTTTTTACATGAAATAAAAACGAAATCTCATTCTTAAAACTGATGACTAAACAAAAAACCCTGGAAAAAAAAAAAGCACAAATATTATATGGCCTTATCAGGGGACCTTCTGACTCGATCAGAGGCTTCGCATTTGAGTCATGCACATCTTATAAACTCTCTTTTGTTACGCTTCTTGAGTCACTAGAGTTTGTAGACTTGCGAGCCGCTCTTCTAGCTTCATGAGATTTGCTCTGAGCAGCTATATACTCAAAAGCCACCACAACATCTCCTATTTTCGGTCGGCGATTCGCTTCTTCGTTCAGACACATCTCGGTTATGGAAATCGCGTAGCTAAGACACCTCCTCGAGTACCTTCCTCGTAGCAACGGGTCTACTAGAATTCCAAACTTCTTAGGTTCCTTTAGATACGGCCGAGCCTGCATACACACGAAAAAGAAAAACACGGTTAAATGAGATATTAAGTGGCCGTTGAATCCATTTTTTTTGGTTTTTGGTTTACTCACCCAAGCAACAAGGTATTGCTCTCCGCTTGGTTTACTCAAATCAATAGCTTTTCTGCCAGTAATCAGTTCAAGCAACACTACGCCAAAGCTATAAATATCCGATTTAATGGTTAACTTCCCACTCATCGCATATTCCGGAGCACAGTACCCGTAAGTACCCATGACCCGAGTCGACACATGCGTCCGATTTCCCACAGGACCAACTTTAGCAAGTCCAAAATCAGATAGCTTGGGACTAAAGTCTCTGTCTAACAATATGTTTGCCGATTTCAAATCACGGTAAATCACGGATGGACTTATTTTACAATGAAGATACTCGATCCCACGAGCTGCACCAACCGCGATTTTCATTCGAGTACTCCAGCTGAGAGGTCTCTGATCAGGCTCAAGATCTGAGATAAAAAACAAAAAGAAGTGAGGTTAATTAACATGATGAACAAATATTTTTAGGGGATTTGGAAACACAAACTCACCAAAAAGATGATCTTCTAAACTTCCCATTGGCATGTATTCATAAACAAGAAGTCTTTGCGCACCCGAGGTACAGTAACCGTTTAAAGTTACAAGATTCGGATGATGGAAAACGCTAAGCATCAAAACCTCAACTATGAATTCTTGATTTCCTTGATGACCATCTGGATTCAATTGCTTAATTGCCACCACCTACTCAATTAAAATTCCAAATCAAAACTATGAAATCTCGTCTTAACAACAGTTGATTGAAAACAGAGGTTTTACTCACTTGTCCTGAATCTAAACGTCCTTTGTAGACACAACCAAATCCTCCTTTACCGATCATATTCACCTCCCGAAAATTCTTCGTGGCCGCGGATAACTCCTTGAACGTGAAACTCCTTGCGCCACCTCCCGGTTTAGGACTATTCACTTTCCCATTAACTAATCAAAACATGAAAAAAAAGAAACAATCAAACATTTTTTTCCATAAAAAAATTTCAAAGAAGGATTTCAAATAATCTTTTCCTAACCTAAAATGCCAGATTGCGGCCCTGCGCCTGTTACATTGCTTCTTGTAGCAACTGCAATCACAAAATGTTAAAAATTTATGAGAGAAAAACCGAAAATTCAAATACAGATATTAGAGATTAAGAGAACCTGAGGAATTATCGGTTATTTGAGAAAGAGTATCAATGTTGATTCTCATGTCATTTGTTCGTGTGTCTAGACAAGAGAAACATTTCATTTTCCTCATAGATTTTGCGATGATTTTTTAACGTAAAATGGCGGAAAAAGATGAACAATAACAATGTCAAAAGAGATGGATTCGGAGAAGGAACTGGTTTGAGATTAAAATCAAACCAAGCTCCCTGAAACCCTCCCACACAAGAAACAAAACCTAGGATTCTTATAACAAAAAACCTAGGATTTGTCTCTGGAATTATAAATGGGAAAGAGAATTTTTTATCTTTTTTTTTTTCTCTCTTTTTTCCCTTTATAATTCCAGAAAACAAAAATGGGTTAGGGAGAGAATTTGTGAAACCCACAAGCAAAAAGGATTAAAAGTTTGTTATTTTTTTGAAGAAACTGAATTTGAGAGAACCAAAATTATACAAATGGCAACAAATGGTTTCTTTTAACAACTTCTTAACACTGTGCTATAATGAAAAGCTTTATTTATAAAGAAAAGAAAGAGTGGACTGAGCATTTCTAATGACAACGCAAGAAAAATTAAAGGAGTTATGTAAAATCTAATTTTGGAACTGTTCTTGTTTTTTTTTTTTTTGTCAACATTTTCTTTTTGTTTTTCGGTTGGAACTAAATTTTGAAGCGGTTGAATTTGTAACTTAAGACATACGGTTTCTCAGAATTGAGAAATATTGTGTTCATTTTCATTTTTCCATTCCATATTCCTTAAATTACTTGAGAAGATTCCAAAATGAAGAAAAAAAACATAACTACTTTAGAAGAAGACAAAACCAAAACAGACATGAAGAAACTCTCTTTCATAAGCTGAAAACCAAAACATATATTATCTTTTTATTGGCAAATACAGAGGAAAACAGAGGTAAAAGTCTCAAAGTTGTTTTGTGGGCATACCAAAGAAGAGACAAAGTGAGATCAACTACTAATGATGGTATAGTGAATGACATTGAGTTATTTCATCGGCTAAACAACTCCATTTGGTCAATAATACTGTCAATCATCAAAGGAAACAAGTTAGTTCAAAGGTTTTTTGGATCATCTACATATCCTTAGCTACATTTTTATGAGAAATTGGCAAGAATACCACTTTTTAGCTTCCACTTTTTAAGTTTACCACTGTTTAACAAACTTTTCAAACCTACCACTTTTCTTTTTCTATAATACCAAAACACCCTTTCTTTTTTATTTTTTTTACTGAAAATAAAAAACAAACAAGATTTCTCTTCTTTCTTCATCTTCTCCATGATGCGTTTTTTTTTTCTTTTCCTTCTTCTTCTTGTTCTTCTTCTTCACGTTAATTTTCTTTTTTTCTTCTTTATCTTCAGTTTTTCGTATTTATTTTTCTTCTTCTAGATCTTCTTCACCTCCATAAAAATTTCTAAGATTTTGAGATTTTAGATCTCAAATTTGATTCTTCTTCAAATCTTATTCTCTTCATCTTCTTCAAACTGATTTCGTTCTTCTTCTTCTCTAATTCTTCACCTTCAACAAACAAATCTCAGATTTTGAGATTTTAAATCTCATCTATGAAATATGAGATTTCAGATCTGAAATCTCAAATCTCATATGTGAGATCTAAAACCTCAAATCAAAGATTAAACATATAAATCTTTTCAAAATTGACAATCGTGAGGTATTAAATTTGAATTCTCAATCTCATAGTTTTCTATGTCTCCCTTTCTCTTTCTCTGTTCCTTCTCTCTTTTACGATGTTATAAAATTTTTATAATGTTTTATAGNAAATTTATAATGTTTTATAAAGTTGTTTTTAAACTTTTAGATTTAAAAGGTTTTATAAGGTTTTATAAGTTGGTTTACAAAACTGTTTTGTAAGGTTTGTAACATTTATAAGACATTTAAAAGATTTTATAAACTTTTATATAATTTTATATGGTATTCAACGGTTTATAACCCTTATAAAAAACTTATAAATTCTTATAAAACCTTATAAAAATCTTAGTTTAAAAAAAAAAATCGCTAATGCAGAGAGACCTTATAAAACTTTATAAAAATCTTACAAAATTGTATAAATTTTGGTTAACGGGGAGAAAACAACAAAGAGAGAGAAATACAAGGAGAGAGAAAGCATGAGAGAGATACACCTTTGCCAAATTGGAAGAACTTTAGTAGTTTAATCTCAGATTTAAAATTCTTAGATCTGAGATCTGAACAATCAGATTTGAGATTTTTCAGATCTTAGATCTGAAAATTTCAGATTTGAGATTTTTTTCTGTTGTGGATTAGCATGAATGTCGGAGAATCAAGAGAGGAAAGAAGGATAAAGAAAAAAAAATTAGATACAAATTCATAAATTCTGAATTTACTTTTTATATTTGAACAAGGAATAAAAAGGAAGAAAAAAGATCAATGATGAAAAACAGTGAGGGAAATAGATAAAACTGGAAAGGAAGAAAATAATGGACGGAAGGAGAAAAAAAAAATAAGGAGGAAGGAGGACAAAAAAATAGATGAAAAAGAATAAAATACTAAAGAGGGGCATAATTGTCTATTGTAATGGGAAGGGGTGGTAAATTTAAAAATATCCCTTCCCTAATGGTAGATTTAAAAAGTGACATAGTATAAGTGGTAGTTTTATAAATCTCCCCATTTTTATACAGGATCCGATTTTGATAGTAGCTGATAGAGTGATAAAAGTATAAATTAGTTCATATTCAAAGTTTGGCTTTGTGACCCTTATTGTTTTCCTCGTACATTTTAAGGTAAGTGGAAATTCAAAGTTACTCATGCGACATGCTTAGGCCTTACTCAAAGTTAGCCTGAGTTGATTTATGGAAAAGGTACAAGTAAAATAAAAAACAAAATTAGCAGATGGAAAAATGAGTAGTTTCACATGTCTATGTAATTTGTGTTGATTCGTGTGGCTAGGCTAGTTACTTCTATAAAGGTCATCAAGTACGTAGTGATGGTATCTGGTATGTATGCACTTCCTCAGAAAAACGTAATAATCATTTCATAGTTTGGTTGTTTCATAGCTATGCATGAGTCTTTATGATCAGATTGGAAAGGTGTTGGAAACCTAAACATAAGATTTTAAGTTTCCACAAATGTGAAGACAAGTATTCCAAAAATATCTTGCAATTACGAGGAAGATGCTCAGTCTTCAATTTTTTGGGTCAACTCTAAAGACTTGAACCTTTTTCTTTTGTTTTTTTGTTAATTAGTCGAGGAGGGAGAAGAAGGATGTGTGATATGCTTTCAGTAGGCCTACAAAATTTGAAAAAGCTGTATTGACTTAGGCAAAAAAAGAGACTTAAGACAAAGAAAACTTAAACGGGACTTTTTATCTTCCGTCTCTTCCTTATAAGAGGCGTCTGTATTGTTTACCAAGCAATATATCCAGCAAACAACTTTTTTTCTTCTTTTTCTTGAGCAATATCATAAACAACATGAGCTCTAAAACAAATTTTTCTCTTTTGATTCTTTTCTCTCTGCTATTTTTGCTGATTCTTGATGCTGCTGATCTCACCGTTGCCCAATCGTGTATTCCGAAATGCGGAGGAATCAAAATTCCATACCCCTTTGGAGTCGGAGAGGGTTGCTATCTCAATAAATGGTACAAAATTGAGTGTGTTAATAATGTTCCTATGCTTTCCGTGATTCACAAGGAAGTTGCGGATATCTCTCTTCCGGTGAATTTCGATTTTGGTAAATACGTACAAGAGGGTTCCGTTCGCATAAGGAACCAAATAACTTCAAAGGGATGCTCAAGCGACCGAGAAGAGCTTGGATCACTTTTGAATTTGACGGGTACTCCTTTTTACGTTAGGGGCAACAGTAATATACTACAAGTTATAGGTTGCAACAACACTGTGACGTTGACAAATATCGAGCCAAGCATGGTGGGATGCACATCTCGTTGCAGCACAAAATCCAATACTCCTACGGAAGATTTTCTTGCCCGACTTGATTATCAAGACAAGGTTGGATGCAACGGTACTGGATGCTGCAGGGCAAACATGCCTGATAGGAATCAACAGGTTGTTGGTGTGGAAATAGATAACACCACGACATCAACGGGAGGGTGTAAAGTTGCCTTCATAACAGACTCGCCATACTATGTTATTGATCCGCAAAGCCTTGCTAATCAATCCAGTCCAATTACACTAGGATGGTTCCTCCGTACAGAAAATGGTTCGTTTGTAGACTCCCTGGGATGCTATAATATGGAAGAGTACAAGAAGCTAACATACGAAGAGCAGTTGGGAATAAATTGTGTATGCGATGGTAATTCAGATTTAACCTATGCAAATTGCCTATGCAATAAGGGTTACAAAGGTAACCCATACATTCCAGGCAACTGCAAAGGTTAGTAATTCATGTTTTTATTTAAATTTATCTATGGGGATGATCAAAGTAAACCTATGGAATCATCATTTCATTATTTGTTTAAACCAGATATTAACGAATGCCTGGAAAAAAGAAATGATGTAGAACCCTACGATGGAAGTCCCATGTACTTCTGTTATGGAGGAAAAACATGTCTCAATACGCAGGGATACTATAAGTGTGTGTACAGTTATAACCGGCCACTTGCTATAGGTAAGTGTTGCAAATTTTTATATTAAGTACCCATCTATTAAATCTTTTGTACAGTGGTGATGATCCACATTTATATTATTTGCTATGCAAGTTGAAGTTATACAGAAAAAGTATTTTGGTTTTCATTTTTCTTTTGTGTGTTTTGTAGGGATGGGTTCGAGTTTCGGCTCTTTGATATTTATTGGTGGAATATACTTGTTATACAAATTTATCAAAAAGCAAAGAAAGTTAAACCAAAAGAAGAAGTTCTTCAAACGTAATGGGGGTTTATTGTTGCAACAACAATTAACTTCAACTGAAGGCAACGTCGAGAAGACAAAAGTGTTCACCTCAAGAGAGCTGGAAAAGGCCACTGAAAACTTTAGCGTAAACAGAATACTTGGACAGGGGGGTCAAGGTACAGTGTACAAGGGAATGCTTGTGGATGGTAGGATTGTAGCAGTGAAAAAGTCCAAAGTCGTGGACGAAGACAAGCTGGAAGAGTTCATTAATGAGGTTGTCATTCTTTCGCAGATCAACCATAGGAACATCGTGAAACTCTTTGGGTGTTGCCTTGAGACAAAGGTCCCTGTTCTCGTCTACGAGTTTATTCCTAACGGTAATCTTTTCGAACATCTTCATGATGATTGTGACGATAACACAATGTTTACTTGGGAAGTGCGTCTCCGCATTGCCGTAGATATTGCAGGAGCTCTCTCATACTTGCACTCGTCTGCATCGTCTCCAATCTATCACAGAGATGTCAAGTCTACCAACATAATGTTGGATGAGAAATATCGAGCCAAGGTATCCGATTTTGGAACTTCGAGATCTGTAACAGTGGATCATACCCACTTGACAACGGTGGTTTCAGGTACGATGGGATACATGGATCCAGAGTACTTCCAGACTAGCCAATTCACAGCCAAAAGTGATGTTTATAGCTTTGGAGTGGTGCTAGCAGAGCTTATCACCGGAGAAAAGTCAATTTCTTTCTTGCGATCTCTCGAGAACAGGACACTAGCAACTTATTTTATCAGTGCAATGAAAGAGAACAGACTCTTCAATATCATTGATGCACGAATCAAAGATAGCTGCAAGCTGAATCAAGTGTCTGCAGCAGCAAAAATTGCAAGGAAGTGTTTGAATCGAAAGGGAAAGAAACGACCGAGCATGAGAGAAGTGTCCATGGAATTGGAGAAGATTCGTGCATCTTCTATAGATATGGTGCCAGATGAGTGTGCTAGTGAAAATGAGGAAGAAGAAGAAGACACAAGGGTTGTGGAAACTAACATAGCAGTAGAATCATGGAACAATGCCTCTGTTACTGCTCCAGCTTCGCAATACAATGCCGCTAGTACAACGTCAGATATTGAACCTTTGTTTCCTCTTCAAACAAGGTAGAGTCTCAAGCTCAACGTACCACCACACAATCTCATGTCTTTGCTTTTATATATTTGTGTCTGTACTTCATTTTTTAATAAGGTCTCCAGTTGTGTTATATCATATGATTCATATCTCGTTTGTGTCTACTCTATACTCTGCATTTCTTAATAACATAATCAACATTTGCAGCTTATTATTTTTCATCCCAGAAATTCAATGATCTAATATGATCTTAGAACAAGTTTACTAGAAGATCAAAGCAAAGTCAAATGCATATTCAGAGGTCTGATTTAATCATGTTGGAATAAACATGATATAAGGACCCCTAATTTAAAGTAGAAACGTCTTTAATTTTTCTTCGATATCAAACTGCCCTGTTCCGTCTAGTTTTCTCTTCACATTGTAAACCCTCAACTTGTTTGGTGGTAACCAAATCACATACCAAACACATGTAATTAAATGATATATCAGTGTTGATTTAATGCTCAGGCCAGAATATCTGACTGAGAGAAAAAGTCGTTATATATCTGATTGAAGTATCCGTTCTGTTTCCATCCAAAAAATACATGTATTCCTAATTTATTTAAAAAATATTAAATAACCAAAAATAGGAATCGTATAAAATAAAGCAAATCACAAATATTATCCAAGAAAATACTGAATATCTATTTCGATTCAAATATTCATAAATACATGGTTATCTATATATTATATCATGTTTTATCATATAAAAAAATAATTTCTATCATATAAATATTAAATTTTAATTTTAGTTACATGATACTTTTTTGAGTCTGTGATTGGTTCAATCATAGATGAAAGACTTATCGTTAAGATGAATAAACTTATGTATTTGTGTTTACTTATCTGCAATAAAATACATATGTATTTGCTTACCGACAAATATTAAAAAGTTTAGAATAACGAAGTCAAATTCCAAAGTTACTGTATCATGCAATTGCGAGGAAGAAGCTCTCTTATATTCAAATTAAAGATTGTCTCCGAAGACCTTTAGCCCTTTTTTCATTTTATTTTTCTCTGTTCTTGTAATTGTAATGGAGTAGAAATTTCAAAGATAGGGGACGTGCCATAATTTAAAGCATAGAAAAAAGAGTGCTCATCATGTTCAATGGTAATAAAAATAGGTGTCTTAATCAATTTTTAATAGTCTTTTTGCGGAAGAAACTAAAATGACACACAATTTAATGATTTTTATACTTTGACACACCCAAAATTGTAATGGAAAAATATTTATAAATGGCCACCTTGTCCTTAGTCCATTTAGTAAAAAAACTGTATTTACGGGAAATGTCATTCTATTTTTCGCAGGAAAAATAGAAAGTCCAGATATTTATAGATTTGCCACTGCGAAAGTCTGTCGTTCATTTGGTGACCGACTTTCGTCATTTCGACAGTTTTTTTTTTTGGTCATTCTAGTAATATTTTTTAAAACTTTTTCCAAAATCCGACAGATTTTTCTATTAAGTCTGTCACACGTGGTGACAGTTTTTTTTCAAGACCGCAGGTTTTTTTTTTTTTTTAAACTCGGAGTGTCATAGACTTTTTTAACAAATCTGTGGCATGAAGCGACAGACTTTATTTTGGAAATAGATTTTTTATAAAAATGTTCGAGATTTTTGACACATTTTTTAATATTCTGCAGATTTTTTTTTTCATGTGGTGACCGTTTTTTTTTTCCTAACCATTCATTCGATGGTAGACTTTTAAAAAGTCTGTTTTGAAAAATGACAATTTTTAAATGACGAGAATGACACACTATCTGGTGACAGATTTTTCTATAGTTATGACCGATTTTTTTTTTTGATTTAATATTTCTTTGTTTGTGGCAGATATTGTGGTAGTATGTGTGACTGACTATTTTCGGACTAAAATGGCACTTTGACATATTTTTTGTGAGAGATTTTTTGTGATAACAGATTTTTTAGGTGCGATTAGTGGTGATAAAAAATGTGAGTCACTCCGACCAAAAAAAAAAATGTGAGTCACATGACATACCCTAAATACAAATATAACTAAAAAATGTGCACTAAGCACTTGGTATTTCACTAGCATAATTGGTAAAGTACACTTTAACCACCATATCCATGGTTCGAATCCCCAAATACCCTTTTAACTTAAATTAATATTTTAAGCTTTGCATTTTTCGATTTCCCTTAAAAAAATTTATAATAAATTTGAAAAAATATTTTCAAAATAAAAAATTCGAAAGAAAGTTTCAAAAAAAAAAATTTCATGAAAAAAACCCTTCTCACTTAAATAAATTTTAAACTTTATATTTTCCAATTTTTTAAAAAAATTTATAAAAAATGTTTGAAAAAATAAAGTTCAAGAATATATTTTATTTTTGGAATTTTTTATTTTAAATTAGTAATATTAGTTGAAAATAATGTTCAAAATACAATGTGTAATTTAAAATTTTCAATATGACATTTTAACTAAAATCAAATTTTTATTTTTTACAAAATCATAGTAGTATTATTTTCTAGATTTTTGAAGAATTCCGAATTTTAATCTTTCTATTTTTCGATTTTCCTTAAAATTTTTAAAAATATATTTGAAAAATATTTTCAAAATAAAAAATTCGAAATTTTTTTTTCAAAAAACCTTTTCATAAAGAAAACCCTTTTCACTTACATAAATTTTAAACTTTTTAATTTTCCAATTTTTCTAAAAATATCATAAAAAAATGTTTGAAAAAATAATGTTCAAGAATAGATTTTATTTTTGGAATTTTTAATTTTAAATTATTCATATTATTTTAAAATAATTTTCAAAGTACAATGTGTAATTTAAAATTTTCAATATGACATTGTAACTTAAATCAATTTTTTAATTTTTAAAAAATCATAGTAGTATTATTTTCTAGAATTATGAATAATTCCATATTTTGGAAAGTAAGATTATTAGTAGATTTTTTTGTTTATTTTTATAAAGTAAAAGTATTATTGTTTTCTTAAATTTTATAAAATGCGAATTTTATAAAATAAAAGTATTAATATGAGGGATTAATTATTTGTTTGTATTCAATTAATAAGTTTTTGGCTTATAATGTATTTGAGAATATAATTATCATAAAAATCAGCTAAATGGTACAAAAAAACATAAAATAATTGACTATGGGTATATGGTCATTTACCAAAAATGTGTGTCATTTTAGTCCATCTGATTTGGGTTGTGTCATTCTAGTAGTTTTTAGATAATTTTGTGTCATTCTAGTTCGTATCTCTTTTTAATATATATAAAACTTTCTCAAAGAAAAGAAATAGAAAACTATTTTATATAAGACATTTAAAACACCATTTGAGACATTCTCTTTAGCTGTATCATTTTACTATTGTAATTTTTTATAATTAATATTTAAATTTTTAAACAAAACTTAAAACACTTTTTCATTATCATTAGTGGAGATGCTCTTAAATTATTTTCAACATGAAATTCAAAGATCACGACTTTGACTGTAACGCTCCGTCCGTCCTTATCAATGGGTCGTCCCTACACCGGGCTCCCGGACCCCACCACTGTCTGACGGTCGGTGCGTTATTGTTCGGATGGCCCGACCACTGTTTTACTGACCTTGCAATCAACACGTGACATTTCCCGTGTTTTGCCAACACTCACACGCCCCTGCGAATCAGTTTCCAGGAGGTCACATATCCTTCCATCGCTCCAACGTAAGCACGCTTAAACCATGGAGTTCTTTCAGGCAAAAACCGGAAAATGTAAGTATACTTTGTTGACATAGGTAGTCAAATTAATTCATTCAAACTCTTTCAAATGGCCCGAGCTAGGGATGTACAGTTCTCCCTCACTTAACGGGAATTTGTCTCCGAATTCTACAACTCATCATCTCTGACCCTTAGGATCACAACCGGAGCAGCCAATAACCGTCAAGCCTCAGAACAGCCTCCTGAGACAGAATCGGTTTGACTTCCCAGACTTTGATACCACTTCATAACGCCCCATCCGCCTCTACCAGTAGGTTACCCGTCGTTATTTTTCTGGATGACCCGACCACTGATTTACTGATTTTGCAATAACCACATTACTTTTTCCGGTGTTTTGTCTACACTCACATGTCCCCGCGAATCACTTCCTAAGAAGTCACCATCCTTTCATCACTCCAGTGTAAGCACGCTTAACCCTATAGTTCTTTTAGCCAAATAACAGAAAAAAAATAAGTATACTTTGTTGACATAAGTTGCCAAATAAATTCATTTAAACTTTTTCAAATGGGCTGAGTCGGGTATGTTACATCGACCTTTTGTTGTGTATTGTGTCGAAGTAAACAGAACTTTTGAAAATTATTCAGGGGTACAACATGGCTGTTACAGTGTTACTGCACCAGCGTCTCAGTAACCTTTATGCATCGTCTTAGTCGTGGTCAGATTTTGAACCTATTTATGTTTCATTTTCAGACACCGTAAAACGAGATTATGGTCTAATAACTTTTATTTTACGTTTTGTTTTGGTGATTGTGTGTGGAGAGATACTTCGACATAGGTCGTCAAGTGTGTAGTGATGGGATCTCGTTTGTATTCACTTCTTAAGGAAAACGTAATAGTCATTTCATATTTTAGTAATTACATATGGTTTTTAGCAACAATGATCTAGAGAATTATTATCAGTTGTGCTTTACAAACTGGGTCAAAATTAAAATTCTCTTTGTTCCAAAATATAAGAGAGTTTTTTGTAGAAACGGGTTATTTAAGAAAAAATTTATTTTCAACAAAACATTATTTAATAATTAATTGAAAATCCTGTGACAAGAAAATAAAAATATAAAAGAAATCATACTATTATTTAGCAAGTGATTTTGCTCAAGAATGATGACGTGGAATGTTGAC